>PNEQ01129706.1:0-123978 GCA_003012365.1 Medauroidea extradentata
GCTAGTTAGAGTGACCACAGCACACGCGCCAGTTGTCGTGACCACGGCACATGCGCAATGTTGCACGAACACGGCACTTGCGCCAGTTAGCGCGACCATAGCACAAGCGCTAGTTAGAGTGACCACAGCACACACGCCAGTTGTCGTGACCACGGCACATGGGCAATGTTGCACGAACACGGCACTCGCGCCAGTCTACGCGACCGCGGCACATGCACGAGTTAGAACGACCACAGCACACGCGCCAGTCGTCGTGACCACGGCACATGCGCAATGTTGCACGAACACGGCACTCGCGCCAGTTAGCGCGACCATAGCATAAGCGCGAGTTAGAGTGACCACAGCACACACGCCAGTTGTCGCGACCATGGCACATGCGCAAAGTCGCATGAACACGGCACTCGCGCCAGTCAACGCGACCACGGCACATGCGCCAGTTGTCGCGACCACGGCACATGTGCAATGTTACACGAACACGGCACTCGCGCCAGTCAGCACGACCATGGCACATGCGCAAGGTAGCGCGACCACAGCACAAACATGGAGTCGACGCGGCTACGGCACGTGCCAGTTGGCGTGCTCATAGTACACGCCAAGTTCGCGTGTCTGCGAATTGCGTCAGTGGTTGCTATAAAGACTCCTCCTCACTCGCCATGCTGTATTATTTTGTTATTCGCTTTTTTGAAACTCTAAAAAAAATGGAATTTGCCAATGAAGACAAAATAATATTGCTGGCATGATTGAGATTTACTTAATATGTGAGGTAATTTGTCATATCAAGTGCCACGGTTTTGTTGCGAAAATATTTTTGCACTATTTTGTTGCACTGCATTAAGTGCACATCGACAGTTACGCTTCATGGTTATTGGTAATACACTCGCCTCGCATTCGGGACGGCTCGGGTTTGATTGTTGGCTTGGCCATTCTGATTTCGGTTTTCCATGGTTTCCCGAAAATTCTCCTGGCGAACGTTAGGATGGTTCCTTGGAAAATGTACACTCTGTTTCATTTAAGTTTGGATAGATTTGACAGCAACTTATGGGCAATAATTTTTTAATATTTTGTAATTTGTTGAATAAAGCAAGACATTTTTAGGTTTAAAATGTACCTGAGATGGCCGTTTCAGTATTTGTACTGCAAAGTTTGTCTTGTGTAGTGCCACAAATCACAAAATATAACAAATTATTGCCCATAAGTTTCTGTCAAATTTATTCAAACTTATAGTAAATGAAGTATGTTTTTCGATTCCTCAACCAGTTTTCCTATACCTGTGTCAAGTTGTGTGTAACTGTTTCTAATGACCTCGCTATCGACATACGTAAAGCCTTGCTAATAATAATTGGTTTTGTTGACCTTTTGCATTTCAAGTGCAATTTTTTAACTCAATTGGCTGTTACGATTACGCTTTGCTGCCATCACACCAGATTTCGTACATTTATTTATTATTTTTGCCCCCGGGTCGCAAAGGCTTCCGCGCACTTTCACCGAAACATGTCTGTCTGGGGACATCCCACTAAACCTGTTGTCCTCGCACCAACAAATCTACCTCGTAAAAAACCCGTCAGTTGCCGGCATTTTCCCGTGTTTTAAGCGGACAGAGCGCTGCGCACGAGAGTCGCACGCCAACCCCCCTTTTTTAATCGTCTCCTTCCGTCGAACAGGCTTGCCTTGGAACACTGGTGAAATACTGATGCTGCAGCCAATCGTATATCAACGTCACAGACTTTCAAAGGGCGGTGTTTAACATAACATATGGCAGCAGCCTAGATCTCTGTCATACATGCACTGACTGAGCAGATGAAGCTACATTTTCGAGAAGTTGTGTTTACATAATGTAGGATGCATGTGAGTGAATGAGTGAGAAAGAGTGTGTAATTTTTGTTTTGTGCACGTTTTGTATGCATGCGAGCGAAAGAGTGAGTTAGTTGATTTATTTAGTTTAGTGTAATTTTTGTTGTGTAGTGTTAAGTTATATTCTTGTACTTTTATTTGTAATATGTAACATTTAAACGATAATTTTTTTCACTGTGAAATTGTATTGGTTATGGGTCCAGTGTAAGAAACGGCGACTAGGCCTTACTGCGCCTCTGAAGACGTAAATAAAGTGAGTAGAGCCGTCGATTTTAGGTGAAAATAATCTTTCAACAACTTGTTTCAATGCCTTGCGTGCACATCGGTAGCTCTGTTTCGTGGGGAGTTCTAACCACTAAACACAAGTGTGTGGTGTCGCAGTAAGCTTGTTCTGATTGGCGCAGTCAAATGAGTAACGGCTATGCACAAGTACACTGCGCAAATAACCATGAAGCAGAAATGCAGATGTGCGCGTCAGGCATTGAAACGAGTTGGTGAATTTTTCACCAAAAGTCTGTGGCTCTAACTATTGGCAAAGTCGTGTCTATACATCCATCGTCGAGTCACAGACGTGACAATGTAGTAAACTTTCTTGTCGTTCAACACAACCGGGAATATAGCCGCGAAATTAACGTATATCTGCTTATCACTCATTGTGCTGAACTTTTCTTCGTTCGTTCCTGATTTAAGGCTCGGTTTCAGTCGCTATATTGAATTTTATTATTTTTAGCTTTTTTTTAATTTCTGAAGAAAATAGTTAAATATGCGACTATACCTCAAATTCTATTTATATTTCGCTACAATATGGACCTTGCGATTTAGCTGTTAACATATAGTTACGCCGCAATCTGTGTGGGGATTTTTTTTATATTCACAATTTGCCCGACTGTTTGTAGCCTAACTATACATTACTATCTCTATTGTCATGCTTGTACTGTAGCTCAAGGTAAATATAATTTGCGGTATAGTCGCCGATTTAACATTTTTCTTATCAGAATTCTAATAAAGCGAAAAATAATAAAATTCAATATGGCGACTGAAACCGAGCCTTAAGATTTTAGAAACACTGGTAGCCTTCAAGAATATCTGTGTTCTCAAGCAGACAGCAGCGCGATATTGGCTGTTCGCTGACACTGTGATACCACATGATTAGGTCTTCATTTATTTGTTTCTCTGTTATAGGCTCGGCGTCCACCAAGAGTTGCCATGTAAGAGAAGGGTCAATTGTGAAATGGCTAGGGTCAAGACATTTTTGCGAAAATAATTTTGCCCCATTTTGTGTGAGTGCTGTTCTTGATAGCCAATGATAGGATTTTTCAACGTGTCTCGGGCTTCTAACCGCAAATCACAGACGTGTGGTGATGCAGTAACATTATGTTATTGGCACAGTCGAGTAAGCGACGTCACTTCACAAAGACACGCGGCAAATATCCATGAAGAAGAACTGTAGATGTGCACGCAAGGCACTGAAACAAACTGTGGCAAAATTGTTTTCAGGAAATGTTTGTTGCCCAAGTAATGGCACGAACTTACAGCTGTTTGAATTGTTCGTGTCCTTAATAATAGATGCTGAGCTAACTACCTTTACTTGCATTTATGCTTACGTATTTACAAATAAAGCATGATTATTAGAGGCACAAATTTTTGGTGAAAAGATTTGTGCACCAACGTTGTCGTTTGTCATTTGTTTGTTGTTCACTGTCCACTGTTGTCTTTCTTTCTTGTTCTCTTTTTTATTGTTAATCCGTTTTTCTTTATGTCCATAATTCTTTCTGTTAAATAAAAATCTGACCGTATTCCTCTGGGATTGCTTCTGTTTTTTGTGCTTTGTCTAATAACACAAGTTTGGTCCACAAAACATGAGCAATGACGTATATCCTTAAACCAATTCATTGTTATTGTAAACTCCCGTTGGAACAATCATTTAAAAACTCAACTTCCTGAATATGTATTGGGGCAATTTGGTGATTTGAAAATATTTTTACTATCCGAAAATTTCTGCGCGAGAGGTTTACGGATAGTAAAATAATTTTCTAAATAAAACGCGAGTGTTTTTTAAAATTCAGTTTCTATAGAGGCCTAGATATTTTCATATTATAAATTGTAAAAATTACAGTTTTTCGTTTTTGTAGAGTTTGTGGTTTCAAACCCTTTGTTTTTCTAATAAACAGTTTTTAATTTTTTACTCGTAAGTCAAGCACACTACCGTATAGTGCTATATAAATAAACGTCCACTGATAAAATATCTATTCGGCAAAAAAATCTTATCAAATTTTGATGAGTAAATTTTATTGACGATTGAGTTTTCCAGTCCGCTCGACATCGTACCTTTCCATACCCCTTAAGGTTGTCGTCTATCTTGTGCCTGGAGTTCCCTGCAGCTTGTTTCAAATAAGCGTATTTGTGAATACAAGTTTGAGACAAATCTTAAATGTGGGCAATTCCCATGAGTTCTTTTGGGATAGAGGTTTTATAATTATAAATAAAAGAGTTGAATTAAGTTATTGATTTCTTAGCTCACGAAGCTTACAAAAACAAAACAGCAATCAACTGTAACTTTCACGACACTATTAGTTATGCACACAATTACTCCTGTGTCACAGACACGTTAATTAACTTTGACAATTAAAGCACAAAACAAGTCTACCATCAATTAATTAAATACTACAAATCACAATGAAATTCAGTCATATATCCAATCAACAGTCTCTCAAATAGTGACAGTGTACAACCTTAATAGTCCGCAGTGGTGATGAATCGCCGTGTGCTGCGCAGCACCCCGAGTGCACCGCTGTTTTCACTCTTCAGGTCTTCGGTTCGACTCCCGTCGCACACCTCCTCTTCGCTCGTTAGCCCGCCGCAGCAGTCATCTTGTTTCGCCCAACACTGCTCCGAAGGTATCCGCCTGCCGCCTCTGACGTCACCAAGATGTCTTCACCAGTCTATCTCCACAGGCGTAGCACCTTCCTCTAACACAACCAATAGTGAACTCTCTCCAACTCTGTCGATTCTGCGCTTTTATACTCCGGCCAAACTCCAGGGGTTCCCCGAATTACATGTTTCGGACATGACTTGAGTCACGTAGGCCGCCCTCGTAGGGTTAAGACGCAGTTGGGATACGTATCGATGACGTAGCTTCGGCGTGACTTCCATCACGTAGCCGCCTGGCGTATGAGTCAGGGGCCAGTCCACAAAGTGTTACGAAACAGTCGCCGACCACCGGCCTCCAGGTATATGGCACGCAACACTTATTTTACTTGTCCCAAACATGTTTACCTACGAAAAAAAAACATTCGAATCGATCATGGGGTGGTACTTTCGTATCAAAACTGCCCAACGTAGTCAAAAACTACTTTCTCTGTTCTTGCATCTTAAAATGTAAATGCTATGTAGAAATGAAACGGCAATAGAAGCGTGCGTTTTCCTTTGTTTGAAAGTTTTGTCTTGTGAATAAGGTCACCACTTAAGGGGGCTGTACATCCAGATGTGATTTTCCGCGTTTGATGTGCGAAGACAGTAAATCGATAAGGTTCAGCTTTCCACACTCGACGGTAACAGCGTCGCTTATATTCGCGGCGCGCCAAACTGGCGTGCAGTGTTTCTGTAGTACTCTTTTTTCTTTATTGGACTTGAAATGGCGACCTTACAATTTTATTTGTTGAAAGTTTGTAGTAAAGTCCGACGCATGCTTCCAACGTTGTGTTTTACGAATCCGGGTGCTATTTTTTCAGTTATATCTGTCTAAAAATAAGCCGTTTTTTAGCAATTTTGAGAGGACCCCAAAATTTTGTTTCCATATCGCATGTTGCATTTTTAAAATGATAGAAGCCTAGATTTGACCTTGTGTTTCTTTCGTAGATATATGGATTGTGATTTAGTTTAGCTGTTTCGCTTAGATAATAATAGGCGCGGCATGCTACAACAACGTTCATACGTCAGGTGCATAAGCCTCTTAAGGTGTACGTCCGTGTGAATGTTTGTATAGATACAATCGTGCGTTTGTAGCTTATAAGTGCAGAAGCTGTAAGGACGACACAGCATGCGCATCGCGTCTTACGCTATACTCTATCCATTCTAAGGTTGCAGCTAATTCATTCAAGTGAAAGTCAATAAAATGTTTGCACAGCATAAATTGCATTGGAAATATTGAAATACAAGGCAACTGCTGCACATTCACAATGTGAGGAATCAGAATATAATTCAGTTGCTTTTATTAATTACACTAGCTATTTTTATTTCTGCTGCAACCTTAGAGTGGACAGAGTATAGCCTTTATACACAAGTCACTGAACTGGCGTACAATAGTCCCGCCTTCAGCTAGAAAATAAGCTTTCGAGAAAGATGGAAGACCTGAAATGTGTGTACACTTGTGTAACGTTTTTTGAATGATATTCCGAAGCAGACATCACTCGGATACTTCGAGTAGTTTTCAAATAAACTAGTATCGGCAGAAGCTCTGCACACCGCTCCGCGGCCTGTGCAGGCAGACATCTTAAGAGGCCTCCCTACCTACGCTTCAAACTTGTTTCAGCCAGTTACGGCTATATTTTTTGACGGAACTATTTAACTCTCATTATATTTGTTAATCTACGAAAAGAACACACATTTCAAATTATGTCACTATAGTTTTAAAATTTTTGCACGTTTATTAGAAACACCATTTTAGGGCCTCTCAAATGGCAAAAAATGGCTTTTCAGACTGCCGTATCGGGAAATATAATAACCTGATTCGAAAAACACAACCATGGAAACAAGCGTTAGAATTTTATTTACACTGGCCACAAATAAAATAATTTGGTCACCGCTTAAAGTCCCATAGGAAAAAGAACAATAGCAAAGCACTGCACGTTAGCTGAGTGGCTTGCGCGGAGAGGCGATAATACATTACATACGTCGGTCAACGGCAACCTTACCGCTCCAGCCTCACACACATTTAAACACAGCCTATACAGGCAGCCCCTTAAAGTCTTGCGGCGTGTCAGTGTCGTCCTTATCGCTACCTTTCTGCCAATATTGACACCGAAAAATTCACCAAGAAAACGATCTGGATAAGGCTATGCTCCCGTACTTATACTCTTTTTTCGATAATTATCTTTCTAAGTTAAACAACGGCATATATCACTAGAGACTGGAAAAATTCGCGGGTTCACTGACATGTAGGTTAGCCTCCAAGAATATCTGTGTATTCAAGCAGACATCTGCTGTTCATTGGCTGTTCTCTGACGCAGTGTACCACGTGATTGGGTCTAGCCAAGTACCAGTGACAAAAGGGACACAAACTTTGAGATATTTGAAATCTAGTTTGTGCCTAGAAGAAAACACGAATTTTTCAGGTCCCTAGATATCACTGTTTGGCAATTTTGTTTAATAAGGTGTTTGACATGGCAGCTAATTTTTTTAAGACAAGAAAGCATGCGGTTTATTTTAATAAGAAAATTGAAAAAAAATTCTTTAGTTATATAATTGGCTAAATACGTAGTATGTACTGTTTTGAAAAAATTGGCCAGTTTGGTGAAAACTTTTTTTTTTTTTTTAACAGAACTGCCAAACAGATTCCACATTAACAGCTAGGTCGTTAGAGAGGCAGTACGAGTGTCTCAGACGTGAAATTATTGTGGACGGAATCGGTACGGTCTGTAGTTAGGATCAATGTCACCACTCTCTTAGAGAGAGATTTCGGAATACAGTGGAAAAACCAAATATGATGATCGGGTCAGGAATCGAACGTGCGTCCTCCTGAATGGGTCCAGCGTGTTAATCAGTACGCCATCTCGCTCGTATATATTTTAGTACATTAAAAATAAGAATTGAGGTACAATTGCTTTACGTGTAATAGAAGCATATTACTCATACGTGGGAGGGAACATCACCACATATGTACGCAATGTAGAATGAGAAACGCGACCTTGTATAACAGTGTTCTGTCCATGTTCGCTTGCGAGGGACTTGTTCTGTAACTTCACCTCCGGGAAAGATACGTCTTCCATGACCGACTTTTGAGAGATATGGCGATGAAGATATTCTTATTATATTTAAGGACCCCATATTTTCACGTCAAGAATTTTGCACCAACATGTTTTAACGTCTTATGTGTAAGAACTCATTGTAGCTTTTATTCATGGTCGGTGAGTGGATTCTTTTAACTCTCAACATCTCGGGGTTCTATCATAACCTTCTTTAGTAATAGACCGCGGTCTTAGATCTGGTCAACCCTCCCAGGAAGAGTAATATTAACACTTCGTTATCTCTCCAACGGCAGTGGATTCCCCTTATTCGCCGGTAAGTAGGGCACAATAACTAATCAGGTACAGCCATTGTCTTTGGAGAGCTAAAATAAGTGTTAAAATTACCCTTGTGTGCGGGGTTGCCAGATCTAAGGCTGCGGCATTCTACTAAAGATGTGTAATGATTGGAGATGATGGTATATCGCGAAAATGTTTTGTGCCAACATACCCTTGAAAACGCACATACATAGGGACCCAGGTTTGCCCCACTTTTTTTAGTGCCTTACGTTCACATCTGCAATTCTGCTTCATAATTATTTGCAGTGTGTCTATATGAAGAGCCGTATATCATTTGTCTGAGCCAATTACAATAAAGTCTCTGCAACACCTCACGGCTGTGATTTGCCGGTAGAATCACAAGGCTCGAGAGAGTTAAAATATTCAATCACTGACCACGAAGCAGAACTGCAGATGTGCTCGTAAGGACTGAAACAAAGTGAGGCAAAATTCTTTTCGCGAAAAACAAGGGTCCCTAAACATACATGATTCGGTGAAAAACGTGTGACACAACGTAGCTGTCTGAAGACCAATAACGGGCATCGGATATTAAAATATCGGGATATTTTTTAATATTAGCTCAGTCAAATAGGGTAACAGCTCCAAGCACAAGCTAAAGCCAGTAATATTCTGGTAAGTTGAAAGTGTGTTGAAACCCAGCAGATAGTCAAGTTTTCCCGCGATAAACATCATCTCTAGTAGCCTAATGATTCTATTCGATAACCAAAGACGTTATGGTGTCGCAGTAACCTTGTTCTGATTGGCACAGTCAAATGAGCGATTCCTCAGCACATCTACTTAGTTACTCTTTTTTTAATCAGTGTAGTTACAAATCAAGTTTAGATTTACCACGTGAGAATTTCAAGGATATATTCAAGGTCAGGTTGAGCGCTAAGAAAGTACACTTGGCTATCAGATCTAGAGGGTAAGGGGGGGGCAGACTGCCCCGGGCGCCGAGTTAGTGGGAGCGCTATCGGTGCCGAAAATTTTTACTTGTGGATGAAACGAAAATGAGTGTAAAAATATATACAATGTCTACCAATATTTAGACTTTAACTGGTTTTATATTGCTGTATTTTTGTTAAGCTTGAACACCATAATGTTATAAATGCAGTATTTAAAATTTGATTGCACAATTAAACCTCTGCTAATGGTAGCTAGTAAGAGCAGGTTTTATGTAGGCCTATTTATATTAAAATTTTATATTGTTATTTACGCGAGCGCAAAACAACGTATGCAATATACGTTTATTGCTGTTGGGTTAATTGGATCGATGAAAAAGTTATGTGTAGGGACCCCTGATTTTCGTGAAAAGAATTTTGCCTCACTTTGTTTCCGTGCCTTACGTACACATCTGTAATTCTGCTTCGTGGTCAGTGATTGGATATTTTAACTGTCTCGAGCCTTGCTATTCTACCGGCAAATCACAGACGTGAGTTGTTGCAGGAAATTTTATTGTAATTGGCTCAGTCAGATGATATACGCCACTTTACAAAGACATATTGCCAATAACCATGAAGCAGAATTGCAGATGTGTACGTAAAGCACTGAAACAAAGTGTGGCAAAATGCTTTTCGCGAAAAACATGGGTCCCTAGTTATGTGGAAGGAAAAGGGGTGGGGGGAGGAAATCTTCCCTAGGACGAAGGAAAGCTTAGATCCGTCCCTGATATGTACTTGGCTGTCATTTCTTTGATTTGACGACGACTGTTATGACACGCCTTTGACTAGCGCAAGCCAGTAACAAGTAAGGAATTAATTTGTAAGGCTATAGCGCGATACCTGCGTGTATGGTTAGAAGCTACGATTGTGGCCAGTGTGTGTATATGACTGAGATATGTTAGGCTGCTGCCAGAAGATTCCCGCGAAATTCACACACCTATAATCATATTCGCCCACTTTTATGTAACGGATTGAAAGTTATGTTATAACTGGAGAACCGGATATTTCACGAGAAACTCAGCCGGCAGGCTGGACTCCACAGTCCTGTGTACACTATGTCCTCAGTTACTTGTACATTGTCTGCTGCTCCAGTGAGTGGACAGTTGTACATGTGACAAGGTAGCGCGGCAGTCAGTGAGTGTTTTCATGCAGATCTGCTATTGGTTCACAGTCCTCAATGTTTCATAAACAGTGTTCAAATGAATACGCGAGATTTCCGGGTCTAGATATAACATGAGTTCAATTCGACTAAGAGATAACAGCACTAGTACTTTACTAATTTCGTCATTTACGCTGGTACTAAAACATATTTAAGGAAGTGTAAAATAATGTACTTTTTTCTTTCTCAGCCACTTATCAGTCTCATTTGGTCTGCTACTACGATATGTCGGCCATTTAATACACTTTCGCTCGTGACAATACCGTAAGATCTGATCGTTATACAAAGAGTGTTACGAACCATTTGAAAGACAGTCATGGCGCAGTTACGTATTACGAATTATCCTCGTAACGATCGGTACGTGATAAATGTCTATATAAATAGGTTGCATAGCATAAGGGGACATGGATTTTCAGAATAGGCTGTGTGTTTATTGTTGAATCGGGCACGTGAGTGCAAGAAACCCGCCGATCCATGTTTACTGTAGGTACAGATGTTGGTATATCGCGAAAATATTTTGTGCCAACATACCCTTGATAACGCTGTAGTTTCTTGCAACATCTATGATTCGTAGAGATTACGGAAAATCGCGAAAATTATTTGAGCCAGTATAGCTTCCAAGACACTACGCTCTATCTTATTGGTTGATGTGTTTAGAGACACCATAACTTGTTTGAAGACGAATTAGTGATGTGCAATGGTATTCTCGTTGACCAACATCTTCGAAGACAAACGAGATCCAACAGCAAAATTAAAATGTAATTTTTGTGCGCGTTTAATTGGAGTGTAGCAAACAGTCAACTTTTCCCGCGATACACCATCAACTCTAATGATGCGGTGATATACTTCTGACACAACTTTGCTGTCTGCAAACCAATAACGGGCATCAAATTGTACAATATTGGGATTCTTATTGGCTCAGTCAAACAGGGTAACAGCGCTAAGTACAAGCTAAAGCCAGTACTCGTCTGATAAGCTGAACGTGTGTGTTGAAACCCAGCAAAGAGTCAAGTTTTCCCGCGATAAACCATATTCTCTAACTATGGGACTTATGAGGTGTCCATACAAGTTTAGTGGTGGAAAGTCTGTAACAAAGTTCAGTTTCTATCACAGTTTCGGATACATCTCGTTAGTAAATTTTGAAGTACGGCAGTGATCAAAGACATGGTATAGTTACAGACCGGAGACATTCGTGGGTTCATTGCCCTGTAGGCTGACCTCGAAGAAAATCTGTGTACTGAAGTAGAGAGCAGCTGTTCATTGGCTGGCTGCTAGTTTTCGCAGTGCTATCGTATGATTGGGCCTGCGTTTAGTTGCGTCTTTATTATTGTCTTGGTGCACGGAAAAAATTATTTTGTGGCAGCTACAAAATATTTTGTGAGTATTCACCCTGCAAAATTTATTTTGTAGTCACCACAAAAATTTTTATTTGTGACTACTAAAATCCTGTGGCCACCACAAAATTATTTAGTGGCCACTACAAAATAATTTTGCAAGTGAGACTTCCTACACATTTTTCTTTAAGGAAGTGTGATATAGATCAAGAGCTAATATGAAAGTGACCTGAACTCACATTTGTTCGAATTCTTGTTTGTGTCCAAAAGAAAAATGTTAATTTTTAAGCTCCCTTGCTATATTATATCATACTTTACACTTTTAGCACGTGCCTTTGATGCGCCTGTGGGTCTTACCCTATAAATATATGTAGAGGTATCTGATTTTGGCAAAGAGATTTTTTGTACCAACCAGTTTCAGTTCCATTTGTGCACATACGACTCATGTTTGACTATACCAATCAGAACAAGGTTACTGCGACACCACGTGTGTGATTTGTGGATAGAACAACAGTACGTTGAGAGCAAAAACGTCCAATCACTGACCATTAATCAGAACTGCAGATATGCACACAAGTTTCTGAATCAAGATGGTGGAAATATCTTTTCGCGGAAATCATGTGCCCGTAAATTATGTGCTGTGCTCGAGTTGCATTACTAGAGAATTGATGCCTTGTTGCTTGTACGCTACTAACAGAATGTTGTGCCTGCTCATAACAGTCTAATGTTCCACAGGCAACTCTTTTGAGTTTTGTATAGTCATTGTTTAGCAGCGCACGCCTTGGAACACTCCACGCTTCTCCACTGGTACTTTGACATTACTTCTGTGTCGTCAGTAATCACAAACATATGAAAAAATATTGTTTTTATATATTGAGTCAGTATGGGTAACATTCAAGTCATGCGATCTTCTTTGAGATTTTGATTTTCGTTTTACAACCAGGCGTAATAAATAGGGACCTCAATTTTTAGTGAAATTATTTCTGCAGCAGTTTTTGTTTTGGTGCCTCATGTGCACAGCTGCAACTCTGCTTCATGGTCAGTGATTGCTGTCTTTAAATGCTTTGTGTCTTAACGCTTTACTGCAAAGCATCGCAGTAACCTTTTTATGTTTGGTGCAGTCAAATGAGAAACGTCTTTCCACAAAGACACGCTGCCAATAACAATGTAGCAAAGCTGCAGCTGTGCACATGAGGCACTGAAACAAACTGATGCAGAAATCTTTTAACCAAAAATTGGGGGTCCTACTAATAAATTACAGGGGTGCAGTGTCGAAAGCATTCGTTTCCCACCACGGGTGTCCGGGTTCGATTCACGGCGGGATGGGTCCCCGGGTTTTAACATGTGGATATAGTGCCGGACGATTCCGCTGGTAGGTGGGTTTTCTCGGGGATCTCCCGTTTACCCTGCCGCCTCATTCCGGCGCCTCTCCACTGTAGGGCCACATTTCATGTCGTCCGTCGGGGCAAGCAGATGCCTTCTTGCGTCCAGCCGTAAGTTGGCATCCTCGGGTTCTCTCTTCATACGATGTTTATATACAGGAAATAAAATGTGGAAATAATTTCATAAGTACGCTTACAGCCTAAAAGATGCTATATTAAATGTTAACCGCTCCGAGATAAACAAAAAAAGTGATGAAGCATTAGTTCAACAGGTACGGAACCCCGCCCAATTTTATCATTTATATCCGTATCCTGTCTCTCGGCATAGCTCTGAGGTAAACAGCGCCTGCCACATAATGAAGAGTATGTCGTAAAGTCAAATGACTACTTATCTTCTTCTGTTTTACGAATCAAGTTGACATTTTTCCAATTAGAACAGTCCGAGAAGAGCAATTTTAGCAATTTTCCGGGTTATAGAAAATATGTTTTTAAAAGGCGTGCTGTATTTAAATAAATGACACACATAATTGTGTGTGTGTGCGTGCGTGTGTGTGGTGCCAACTCAAACCAAGTACATTGTCTCAAAACGTTTAAATAAAAAGATTCTTTTTTATTTATACATGAACCCTGATCTTCAGTATTGGTATAGGCCTACTGTACATAATCTATTTATGATCATGTGCACTGCACATGCTTATTTTATCGTATACACATCTTATTAGGCTTGGAAGAACACAAATTAACATTCAGGAATACAAAATGGAACTTCGTTAACTATGGCATCAGAGCCTGAAATTTTAAATTAGTTTTTATGTGTAAAAATATTGGGAGTATGTTTAAGTGTTTCGCGTATAGAACATGCGTTACATGGCACATCATCGTCTATGCGCAAGGCGAGTACATCTCTTACAGCTTCAAGTTTAAAGACTTGAAACCCGGCGGGAGTGGAGTTCTGTGTGGTGTAGGGAAGTGTGGGGGACGTCGCAAACACATGCACATCAACTGGAAGCTGCTATTTTTAAGCTTGCGTTTGTAAGGAAAGCTGGCTAAGAATAGTCGTCGAGTCCTACCACAAAACCAGTGGTAGTTGCTCATACGACCGCCGTCAACTCGTAAGCTGTAGCGTTTGCACAGCGAGGTCTGATGTTGGTAAATCGACTAGTGAAAGACAAGCGAAGCGAAATAATGCATATATATATTTATACAAGTACACAACAAACATGGAGACAACATAGATGATCACAACAAAATCATGGACATATAATAAAGAAGACACTTGAAAACATAGACGAATACAATGGGCAGTGAAAACGATTATACAGATACTACACAACGACGGCAAACCCAGACGAACACAATGGCTGAAACAGTTGTTTAAAGAAATGATACAGCGGCTTACAATAGCTGGCACATAATGTCTACAGAGACGACATGAGGACAACTCTAAACACGATGGCTGGCACAGATGTTTGTAGAGACAACACTGCGAGTAGAGCACAAAGAAACATAATGGCTGGGTAGTTGTATACAGAGACGACTTGATGATAACATTTACACGATGGCTGGCACAGATGTTTTCAGAGACAACACAGCGAGTACAAAACAGACAAACACAATGGTTGGACGTTTGTATACAGAGACGACACGAGGACAACATAGACAAAGACTGGACAGTTGTATACAGAGACGACACACGTACCAAATAAACACAATGGCAGGCACAGATATGTACAGAGACAACACTACGAGTACAACATAGACAAGCACAATGGCCGTACAGTTGTTAACAAAGACGACACAGCGAATACAACATAGACAAACATAATGGCTGGACAGTTGTATACAGAGACGACACGAGGACAAAACAGACAAACACAATAGCTGGGCAGATGTATACAGAGACGACACGAGGACAAACTAAACATAATGGCTGGCACCATGGCCGTCTTTAATAGAAGGCCGGAGTCTTGAATGTGGCAACACTGCATCGTGGGCCTGCTGCTTGTCACTTCTTGGCCACCATAGTCCCTGCAACGTGTATTCGCGCAAAGTGGCTGACATCTGGTGGCGAGTTTATGAACTAGTAAAGACGGCATCAACAAATGTTACGCCGTTTACAGCAATGTAAAAGTTCAGATATATTTTGGAGTTTTATCGTGTAGAAAACCAATAACTTGAAATGTTCTGAATTGGCAAATATTTAAATTAGTCTGAACTTGCCTTGTTGCCGTGTTACTTACGGATGAAAAGTTTTCAAAGTATTATTTTCTAGGTGACAGTTGCAGTTGCTTCGTACTTGGAAACTTCAACTAGAAAGATTGATAAATATGTTTCGAATAGAACATGCAAAAATTAAAGCAAATTGACGTACGTAAAATAAAAACAAATATTTCTTATAATTCTTCGCTACAAATATTGAACGTGTGTCGTGTGCATTGTTGACTGTCACTAAAAAAATATATCTAACTCAACAAATATTTAAAAATAAGTCGTAACACATTATAATATCAAGTTTGCGACTGCCATTACATATATTTTAAATAAATGTATTTGAATTTAATATAAGTATTAGTAAGGACTTTTCAAGAAATATAAAAATATAGTAATTTTTATAGGTGTACGAAATGAATCTAGTATTAGGAAGCAAAAATTAGATGTATTTTCATTATATGCGTTTTAAATATTTAATAGTTATAGCGCTGTCTATTCTCAAAACTCTAATCTGCTTTAATTTTCCCGTGCTTGGAATAAAGGTATTAGTTGTAATTTCTTAATTTTGCAGACGTCCTTTATTTTGCTGTTTCACATGTTTAATTATAACTTTTGTAGTGATTGTCATCGTAATTTTATGTAATATATTCAGTAATGAGCTATGTATGCTATTATAACGGCAGGGGAAAAGGCTGACACATAAAACACATGATTCCCAATCATGACATTTGCATCCAAAAACACAATCCCGCATCATTTAATATTTTTAACTGCCAAAACTTTGATAAACAGGCAGCAAAAATTCTCTACACAATCAATTCTGTCATACATGTCTTTTGGTGGCTGAAACATACTTTTATTTCGTGTGGTTCGTACAAAAACTAAAATTTTAAATACAAATACTACAAACTAATAGTCAAGTAGCTTTGTTGAGGCTGTCTTTGCCCTCCATTTTGTCGTGTGCAGTACTGCGCTCTGGAGGAGGCGACGACGCCGCGAATAGATGCAGCTTTAGTGGCGTGTGCACGTCTACACTAACTAGGGCAGCCAATGAGCAACCGGCAGCAGACCTCCGAAGCAGCATTGCCACATTCAGGACTCCGGCCTTTTACTAAAGACGGCCATGCTGGCACAGATATCTAAAGAGACAACACAGCGTGTACAATATAGACAAACACGATAGCTGAATTATCTGTATACAAATTCGGGAATTGTATCCACCTACGGACTGCAGGCACACAAAGAAATGAAGAGAGGAAGTATGTGTGAGTGAGAGAGAGAAAGAGAGAGAGAGAGAGGAAAACCAACACAGCGTGTTTTTACTTTTCTATTGCATGACTGAGATTTCTTCTTGGTATTAGGTGTTGTTGATAACAGTTTATACGGACTTGTTTTGCTCCTACTTTGATATTTTTATTTGTAAGTTTTATCGTATATTGGATTTATCTGTGAATTGTAATGGATTGTTTCTGTTGAGTTTGTACTGATACATGGTCCAGACAACCAATTACCACCGTCGCAAGAATCATTCAAAGGTTACAATAATCCGTCATTCCAGTTATTTGCTTAGGCTAATGAGCGAGTCGTCATAAGGATGTGGAGAGGGATGAGGTGGCTGAACATCATTGAGTAAAGATACTCAATGCGTACACTGAGAGACTGTATCAGTGTTTGTCTGAAGTAGGGGTGGGAAACCACTTAGAAAAAAAACAACCCCTTATCCTCCTCAAACAATCGGGCAAGACATCTAATACATCATCTCTCTCAGGCAGCGACGACAGATTGATCATACTGTCTCGGTTTCCCGGGATGCAAGTGGTATTTCCACACGTATTTTCCCGACTTTATAGGTTTCAATGCCTTTATGTGCATATCTGCATAGCAGCTCTGCTTCATGGCCAGTGATTGGATGTTTTAACTCTCACTTGTCTTGGGTTTTTACTGCCAAATCTCAGACGAATGGTGTCACAATAACCTTATTATTATTGGTGCAGTTGGGGTGGGAGTAATGCCACCTTGAAAATCGATACAAAAATTAATTTGCTAAACAAAATATTTTTAGACACTGTCTAGTGTTCATTGCTGAACATCAAAGAGTTAGGGCCCGGTAGTTTTCGCAAAAAGATTTTTGCCCCACTTTGTTTCAGTGGCACACCTGCAGCTCAACTTCATTATTATTGGCAGAGTTTTGTGTAGAGTTATTGTTCTTTTGACTGTGCCAATCAGTACATTGGTAACTGTGACACAACACGTCTGTGATTTGCGGGTTTAATCTCCAGACGTTGTATGTTAAGAAATCCAATCACTGACCACATAGCAGATGCAGGTGCGCACGTAAAGCACGAAAAAAAAAGTGCTGCAAAAATATTTTCACGAAAACTACCGGGCCCTACAAATAGTTAATGTCTTTGAATGTTTCTTGCAATGAGACAGTATGTCCACAATGGTACAGTACATCTAATAGGTCCTGTTCTTTTATTATTAACTCACTCTGTCCTGACACATTTTGTGTAACCATTCTCGAAACGATGTTAGTTTACTTTTGCAGTATAAACTGTATCTTTTTTTTTTTTTTTTTTCAACGAAAGAGTCTAGTTGCTAATGTTGCAATATCTAGGGAGAGGAAAATTTCACGTGTTCTACGACTTACAGTTTAGAAACTACATACCTGTATACCCTCTATCTTCAGCAGTGTATACATTAACAGCTGATCCAGTGAATATTTAGTTTCACACCTGACCAGGTAACATGGGATTAGTTCTTTGATTCGCTGCAGGTTTGCTATTCAGAAAGTGTTTCAAGCCGTATCTGATAAACCATGATCCAATTGTAAACCGAAATGGATACATGTTTAAACTGAATCTAGATATAGTAGAAAATCGAAAGAATCTTTCATGTCACCGTATTTTGCACTACAATGGTGGCCTGCGACTTTTATGATTGGAGCATTGTTATGTGTAGGGACCTCAATTTGTGGTGAAAATATTTCTGCAGCAGTTTGTTTCAGTGCCTCATGATTACAGCCAATGATTTTGGGTGGAAAGAATTTTGCAACAATGTGTTTCAGCGTCTTATGTGCACATATGCTACTTTGTTTCTCGGTTATTGACAGAATGCATTAGTGCAGAAGCGTCGCTCATTTGACTGCGCCAGTCAGGACAAGGTTACTACGACACCGCACGTCTGTGATTTGCAGGTAGAACCACCACTAGACGCTGAGATTTAAAAACGACCACTCACTGACCATGAGGCAGAACTGCAGATGTGCACATAAGGCATTGAAACAAATTCTTGTAAAATATTTTCCACCAAAATCACTGGCTCTACTCATGTGTACAGCAACAGCAGGTCAGTGATTGGCTGTTTTAACAGTTTCGTGTCTTAACGCTTTACTGCAAATCACGGATGTTTGGTGTCGCAGTAACCTTGTTCTGTCTGGTGCAGTCAAATGAGTAGGGACCTGAAAAATCCGCGTTTTCTTTTAGGCGCAAGCTAGATTTCCAGCAACTATAGGTCTGTAGCAAGTTCACAATTAGCCGTTGACTTACTCGACACTTCCTGCAAGTAGCTGAGCAATTAATTAAACTGTAATGGAATACAGGCCTATTTCACTGTATCAGCGAGCAGATAATAAACAGCTGCTGTCTACACGATTTCACAAATGTTCTTGGAGGCTAGCCTGCAGGTCATTGAACCCGCGACTTTTTCAGGTCTCTACAAATGAGAAACATCTTTCCACAAAGACACGCTGCCAATAACAATGACGCAAAGCTGCAACTGTGCACGCGATGTACTGAAACAAACTGTTGCAGAAATCTTTTCACCAAAAATTTGGGTCACTAGTTATGTATAGAGCGACGATTTTATGACGGAAAGATTTTTTTCAACATTTGGTTTCAATGCGTTATGTGCACATGTGTAGTTCTGCTACGTCGTCTGTGATTGGATGATTTTATTCCCACTTGCCGTGGCAAATTTCATACGTACGGAGTCACACTAATCGTATTCTGATTGGTGCAGTCAAATGAGAAACGTGTCTGAATAAAGACACGCTGCCAGTAACCATGAAGCACGGCTGCAGATGTGCACGCGAGACATTGAAACAAAATGGGGCAAAAATTTTTTCGATGCAAAATCGTGTCCCTAATTGAGGAGCAAACATTCAAAACCAGACATGTCCAAAAGTCCTAAAAATGAGTTCAACACCTTTCATAAGTAGACTATGAGAGCTAAACATAAGTATAATTACAGATACAGTAAACTCGATTATTGGTCTATTTAAAATGCCATTTTTTTTATTGGCAAATATGATAAAATATCAGTTTTTTTCACTTTCCTCTACAACTCGATTGATAGACATGTCTGGTTTTGAAAGTTTGCTCCTCAATTATGTATTTTAAAACTGAAACACTAATATTCAGCAGCGGCGCACCAAAGTTGTTACATTGGCCCAGTTAGACGGCGACACGCCAATAACGGAGGACATCAGATATGGACATAATATATTGGAGTCTAGCAATCAGTCGATTTTTTGCGCGATAAATCAGTTTCTCTAACTATATATTGTGCTGTAATTAATTTACGACATTTCCAGTCTCTAGCAACATCAGGACGACGATCTGTTTCAATAATTTTCTTCTCGGGCTGAGCATTCGATGCTACATTGTCATTTTTATCTCTGTACAGCAGAAGGCAGAATCGACCTACGCGGATAGCCTTGAATGCATTCTTTTTCCATCACGACATCGTGAAATAATGGCATAGAGTGATCATCGTAACATAACCATTGTATTTTTCTCGCTCTGAATGGGACTAGTTAGTGCCATCAACGATCGAATGGCTGTTGGCGAGACAGCTGAGTGGTAATAATAATATTAACGTGACACGATGCGTCGCGAGTTTGTACTGTGAACAACCGTTTACTTTGATGTTACTCGTGTCAACAAGTTAAACGCACACACGAAAAAGCGCAGAGTTATAAAATACATCCAAGGATTACCAGGACAACCCCAATTTCGTGGAATATTTACCTCAGTAACTAAAGCCACAATTTTGTAGCAAACAAAATTTTGCACTCTTTGGTTTCAATGTCTTATGTGCACATCTGCAGCTATGCTTACTGGTCAGTCGCGGTGGCCGAGTGGTCAGATCCCTCGCCTTCCATCAAGGCGATCACGGTTCAATTCCTGGCTAGGTCGGTCCCAATTTTCAAGGAAAACTGTCGTAGAAATATTTTCGCGATATTCGGGTGACCGTAGCGATCACGAGTTGTGAGGTGCAGTAGAGACAAGCACATATTACAGGCTTTGAAGAAAGTAACCAAAATTCTGTATAATAATAAAATAGTCCTAAAAAATTCGCAATAATATTTGGGAACAGACTGGACTTAATTGACCCGTACAGCCTTGAACACAATCTGTGATGTCATTGGCAACTGGTTCTTATGACTAGAGAAGGTGATTTATCGTGGGAAAAGTTGACTGTTTGCTAGGCTTTAGTGTAATGTATTCATTTCCGACGCTTTTATTTCGTTACTGGCGAGTCCCTATTTGACTGGGCCAATGATAACTCTGGTACGCTATTACTGGGCGTCTGTGAATCGTCTGTAAACAACTAGACTGTGCCACATAACCGCCGCCTAATATTACATGACGCATGTCGTTACATTGATTTGCAGAGTACGCTGGCAGAAAACATTCTCGCGATAAATCATCTTCTCTACTTATGATATGTAAGTCACGTATTTGAATGCTTTACGCGCGATTGGACACTCGGCCGTGGGAATTGACGTATTGGCCAAAATCGACTCCCGCTGCAAGACACGATATTACATGCTGATGAAAGATTTCGAGGAAGCGAAGAACAATTTGCAGCCTAGTCTGCAGGTAGAAAATAACACGAAATTCGCAGGTCTTTAAAATAATTAGTTCCTCGGAGGGGACGAATGCTAAAGAGTTCGCTCTAACGCGACGAGGATGCCGGCACTGAAGACATTAAGAGCCCAACCCACGGCGTGATTCTAATTTACGAGCGACGTTTACGCCATTACCTGTTCCGGAGCTCGCTGTGATCTGTAGACACCGCCGTAATCATAGTTTATTTTGTAATGAATATTACTTAGAACCAATGGGAGCTGAGTTCTCCCGGGGATATGAAACAAGCTGGCGTATGTACGCGTGCTGCATATTTACAACACAATTTATATAAGACAAAATGTATTACATGAAGTAATGTATGCAAAATATGACAGAAATAACTGTCAGAATTAAAAAAGCCAATTTAAATGTACATAAATTTACACACTTTCCGTATCTGTAATAATATTACCAGTTATTGTCCTGGGTGCAGCTAAGTTCGCACGGGATGGAGAACTTGGTGAACAAGAGAAAATATTATATTACATTTCTTTAAGGATGTTCCAGAGGGGAAAAAAACATAAGCTTATATTTGTATGAAACAGTGTTAGTTTTGTAGACATTACTTGGGACTACATTTTCTTGTTGCGAAAAAAAATAGCTCTACCAGTTTTCCCATAATGGTACTGCAAAGTCAAAATTTGTACGTTTTTAGTCCTTATGAGCCGCAGAAACCAGTGAACATAAATAAATTTTAAAATCCACACTGTAACTACACGTCACGGGCAATTTGCAAAATATTTTTGTATTTTTAAAAAATCAATAAAGAAATAAAAAAATTCTAAATTTCAGAATTTTTTAAAAATACAAAACTATTTTGTAATGGATTTTAAATAAAACATGTCAAGCAATAGCCCACGACATGTAGTTTCAGTGTAATTTTTTTAAATGAATTTATTTTCATTTGTTTTTGTGGCTTGTAAGAACTAAAAACGTGCTAATTTTAACTTTGAAGTGTCATTATGTGAAAACTGGGTGAGCTAAATGTTTTTGTAAGAGAAAAATTTACTACCAAGTAACCTGTACAAAACTAACACCATTTCATACAAGAATAAAATCAACCCCCCCCCCCCATACTTGAACACCTAATATTATCAAAATAATTTGCGAAAAACACATGACACAGATTTGCCAACTAATCCTTAGTTAATTCCATCGGTAAACATCCTGCACATATTCGTCCGTCCCGCAAATGCATCTACACCATCCACGCTCCCTCCAAATCTTCTGCTGTTGCACAATCTTCGTCGCTGCACTACCAGCACTCGTTGACCGCTGCTTGCTACCGTCACAGTCGTTTTCCCGACACTTTCTGTGCACAGGCTAAGCGCCAAACAATCACTACCCGCTCGGCCGCCGTCAGCTGTATTTATAGTCGGCTCCATCACATTCAGATTATTCTCCCAGCTTAGCGATGGCTCCGATCAACCACGAATGTTTCAGGTGTAAGGACCAGGTAGCTGATTGTCTAGAAGCGTGCACTTCAAGGCCCACTAACTGTGCTTCCCAGTGGTTAGGATGAAGTCACAGGGAGAGGGCCGTTCCTCATGTTCCCGGGAGGGTTGGTGGTGGAGAGGCAGAAGTGGCGTATCGCTCGCGCGGTCGGGCGCTGCCTCGTAACAGACATGAAACATATAAAATTCGCGTATGTTTTGGTATTGCATATGTGCCTCAGTATAGTTACCTTCAGACAGTACAAAAACATGTAGTAATCTGATCAGTCTAGCAATTTTGTGATGCAGTATTACATAATTTCAGTTGTGATTTTAGCTGAAAGACGGGACACGGTTCACACAAAATCTTTAAACAAGTAGCTGTATACTAGAAGTTTATAACAGTCTTGCCTTAAAATTCTATATAGATTCATGGAGGGAATGGAAAGAAAAAAAATGTATTGTTATTTCACCAAACACTGCTCATCTTAACGCATTTTCCTGCAGAAAATATAGATTTTAATGTTTACTTGTAGGTACGTATCAAATTCGTAATCCTATGTTGACCCGAGATACAGTATTTTCAAATACTCTTTGTTATGAGATCGTTTCATCGGAAAATAGACAGTAGAAAATCACTGCATGCCAGTTGATGGGTTGGTGTGTAGATATGATACAGCATTTCGTACCCCGGCAAGCGACATACATAGTTACCCATTGATTCTGAGCCTCTCAAACGCAAATGCAGCCTGTCTAAGAATAGCCACCTAAATATTGTGAACAGTAAATATAGTTGTATTCGAAAGTATTTATGAGCTATTATTATGGTGTCAGTGTGTGTGTGTGTGTGTGTGTGTTTTGTTAGTTAATATAGAAAGCTGGTTGTTGGTAAGGTAAAGTGGGCTTTACTTCTCATCGACAGCGAGATCATTGAGACGATGAAATCGCAACTTGACACTGTGGCCTTTAAGGAACCATTCCAACATTAGCTTGGAAAAATTTCAGGAAATTATGAAAACTTGTTGGTGACAATATATAAATACATAAAGGCCGTTGAAATAAACTTTTAAATTAAATCTTGTTTTTTTATTGAGTACCATATCAAAATTACCTTTGCATGATTTTTCACGTCACACATATTTTTTGCAAGGTGTTTTTTTTTTACGCCATAATTCGTCTCCTGCATATGTGCCATGTTGAAGTAAGTGATTTGGCCTTAGCGTCGATAAGTTTCTAAATCGCGGGTACATCAGCTGTTGTCAGCAGGACTGGATGGTGAACGCCCCTCCCTCCCCCGCCTCTCAATCTCTAACCACTTAGATTAAGAGGTGTGAAAGCATCATTGAAATGACACGGGCGCTGGGGTTAACCCGGCGCGACCGGTCGAGCCAATGACCGACGTCGTGGTCGCGCGCACCCCACAGTGACCTTCAGTGCCGGCCCCCTCTTCTTCCATATTCTTCAACATGCGGTGAACCCAATTACCCCTCCCCATGCTCATGTAAGGGGGGGGGGGACTAGCGCGCGAGCGACCGACAATATGTGGGTCGGTTGCGTCATGACGGCGCGGCGGGACGGCTTGGCTGCCGTCCAGCTGCCGACTCGCGGTCCGCGAATTGCGTCACGGCTATCGACTCGTCTGCGACGGGACGGTGTCCTCGTTATATACCTGCGGGGTGCGCGCGGGGTTGTCTCTGGCCGCGGAGGTCCTCCGCAACCTCTTCCCTGCTGGGCCTTCTCTGCACTGCACGGGCACGCCGTACTGGCCACGGTAACACGCTGGTACTAGCATGCGGGAGGACCCAGGTTCAATTCCCGGTAATGACCATCCCAATTACGGTTTGCCTGTAATCGGTCCGCGAATTCAGTGGGTGGTTCCGCATGGCTGGGACGTATTTAAGAGAGGGGCCTAGACGGTTGTATCTCCCTCCATAAATGCAGTACTGATTTTATTTTCAAATTATTGTTTATAAAATATGATTTATCTTCACATGTTACGCAGTTTAACATTATATATAGGTGTGTATTTAGTATTATAAGATGTATTACACAACAGGTTTCAGGTTAAAAGAAACGACATGCTAGTGCTGATATTCACACTCAAGTTCCCCCAGCCCCGAAAGAAATTTCTGGATACGGCCAGGGCCACAGCCGATTCCTCTTTCAGTTCCTGTTCTCGTGTAAATTTATGTGTTACCACTTCCAACTACCTCACTGTCAGTGAAATGTAAATTTCACTTAAATAAATACTCTTTTAGTGTATCATAACTGCCATACATAATTTTTAGTAAATTTTGTTTGTAATATTATTTGACTCTGTGGGTAAGACTTAAAAATTTTGCTGGGAAATGCCTTTCAAGTAAGTGCAGGTTACTTTCGGAGCAATTCATTAAATTTGTGTCAAATTATGGAGTTTCGTGTGATAAAATTGTACGGTTGCGTGAATGTGTACAGTGCTATTTTAAAAACTTTTTTTTTCGCATAAATCATTTAGCCAGTAGTAACATATGTACTGAATTTATCTTCAGTATAGTTGTTTTATCAATGCAGTTTTCCTTTAAAATGTAAAGGATCAATGAAATATCATATATTTTGTTCATTACCTTAGTTAAGATAGGAAACTGCCCAAAGATTTGTTGGTATGATGTCAGTATTTGTTTATTTAAGGCAACAATAAATGTGTTCGTAAAATAGCATGGTAGATTTCGTGTGTTCATCAGTAAATAGCAAAATGATTTACTTAATTTTCTTAATATACAAATGTTAAAATAGTGAAAACTTTAATTTTACAATTAATTAGTTGGACAGAATAGCAGCTTGCCCCTTGTATTTCTACAGATGACTTTATATGTTTGAACCTTAAAGGTTCGGCTCGTTTATCAGTGGTACATATGTTCACAGTTTTCTCAGTTTTGATTTTGGACTTGCGAGCTTGTATCCCAGAAATATTTGTTTATTTTATTTTAATTCCAGCTGCCATGCCAAAAACACAGTCAGGGAGACATATACTTACTAACGTATGTATGTATAATCTGTTTCCCACTGTTGTCACATGGTTAATGAATGATTGAAGAGATTTCAGTCAGCAGTTAACAGCTGGGTTTTCAGCGCTGGTGATGGGTGATATTTAGTGAGTATAGAGCAGCGCTGGACTGGAGAGGTGGGGAAAACAGGAGATTCCCGAGAAAACCAGCCAACCAACGTCATTTAATTCATATAACTTCTGCTGATGATGGATATCTTCTAGATGTGATAAACTTTTAAATTGCTAGAGTCTAACTTGCTTCCTCTTTGCTTGAAAATATGCACAATTTTGGTTAATTCAAGTTGATCAATCCTTGCTTTGTGTGATGAAGTAGACTCAGTTGACAAGAATGATTAATTTATTTTTGCTAGTTGAGGATATTGTTTGGATTGTTTAATTTTTTTACCATGTCTTGGGGGATAGGTGTGCGGGTGGTGATTATAGGCCTATATCACTACCTCTGTTTACAGTGACAGAGTGCAGCAAAGGTACAAAGCATGTAAACTAATATTCACTTGCACCTCTAGTCACAGTTGTAATTAAATACAATCACATGTTTCTTTGATTATGCATGAGCAAACAGAGCAAATGGAATTGCACAGAGATATTTTCCAGCATGGATTTCTAGCCAGTTTGCTCCCACTTGGACCCATCACGTGACCTCTTCTTAGATCTCTGTGTTTGTAGTTCCACTGTGACGCAACACGTATTCAAATTTTACGCTGCACCCGAAAGATAACGGGCCTCCTGTACTGCAGTGTATTTTATGCAGTCTGTATTCGCGAGGTCCTGTTTTCTCTTCACTTGAGGTAACAGAGACAGTGTAGTCAAATCAGAAATACCACTCTGTCGTGCAAGTTATCCTACAGAGGCATCACACATGATCACAGATCTTTGGTCTTGTCATCTGTAGTGTGAAATTGCTGGTAATGTGCATCCGTGCCTAATGTTATGTTTCTGTGGTTGTAACTTTGCTTTGTTAATGCACTCACTCATCCTGTTTACACAGCTGAGTCAGCCCAGATTTTGTGTGTTAAATATTTGTCTCGACTTACGACAAATATACCATTTTTACTCATATATGTAGAGTAGTACATCTTAAAAAAAGCTATAGAAAAATTTTATGTTTAAAAAAGATTATTTAACATGAAGTATTTATTGTGGTGTTCTTTATTTTTTGTTCGTAGAATAACGCCAGCCATCAGGGATGGGGAAGTGGCGCAGTAAGTACACAAGAGCTTTGGAAGACAGTTCAGTATCCACTGATGATGTTTTGACGTTGGCACAGCACAAAGAAAATGATGTCTCCGATCCTGCTCCAATTTTCGGTGGCCAATTAGGGAACTTTTTACTTAGTGGTGGGAAATATTTGCTGGATGAGGATACAATGCCAGCCTATCATGATGTATCCACTGAGCTCAACAGTAGCGATGCACTGGTGAACCCTATCCCTGATCACAGGCAGACTTTACTTTCTCGTGGTAATTGTGTGGCAAATGGTGACAAAATGCTGAAAAACAATTTGAATTCTGTGATGAATAATGCTGTAAATAATGATTATAACAGTGGTAGGTGCAATGAACATCCAATAGCTGACACTGAAAGACTCTCAAATGTGTTCTATACAGAAGAGAATGGAAGGAAAGCTGACAGTGACACCTCTAAAACTCTTTTACATAATGAGTCAGATGCCAATGGTCTAATGCATCTTGACGTGAGTGATACAGAAGATTTGAAATGCGGGCTGGGGCCATGTACACCTAAGTGGTTGCAGTGCTTTGCATCCAAGCAAGCCTTCCTTGTTACATTTTGTATAACGTGGGTGTTGCAGGGAATGTATTATACGTACTTTGTGAGTGTCATAACAACAATAGAGAAACTGTTTCAAATACAGTCCAAAACAACGGGCATAATCATGAGTGCTACTGAAATAGGCCAAATCGGGTCTTCTTTGCTGTTAACCTACTATGGAGGGCAGGGACACAGACCTAAATGGATTGCATGGGGTATGATTCTGTTTGCAGTGTCTTCGTTTGCATGTTCTTTACCTCACTTCCTTTTCGGCAAACAAATGATACAAGCAAATGACTTGCTCTTCAGTGGACTTACATCCACAGTTGTCAGTCCATACGACACGGGTAACAACACAAGACCTGTATTACCAAACCTATGCATACCGAAACATCTTAAAGATTTTACCGAAGATTACAGTGAACTAAACCGTTCCTTAGATTGTGAAGAATCATCATTTGGTGAGCAAAGATTTCAGTCTAAACATACAACAATTGTATTAACCATGTTCTTCATCAGTCTTCTGGGTGTTGGAATGGGCCAGACAGCTGTATACACTCTAGGGATTCCTTACATCGATGACAATGTTGCCAGCCGAGAAAGTCCACTCTATTTTGGTGAGTATTTTTTATTTCATTGTATTTAACATGTGTTTTGATTGTTAGTTTTATAGAGTTAATATGGTAGAGTGGTTTTCCTACAAATGAAACCAGTGATATTGGACTGAATACAAGTCTTGATTGTGGTTTGGTAATAATCGTTCTTACTTACATTCAGACCAATAGTTTGTTGTTGTGCTAACCGGAATTAGGAGAGTAGGGTGAGCAGTTATATTTGTAATGTGATCGAAACTAAATTAATATGTGTATACGGTGCTAATAACATTAGAAAAAAAAAGTTTAGTAAATGGAAACCTGAATTCCAAAATGTGCTAACTCCCAAATTTAAGAATTATAAAAAAATTATAGTATTTTTACTGTGTGCATTTATTTCTATCTGAAATATGTTACTAACCACATTAAAAATTGTAATTTTTGTTAGTAATGCATTAAAAATAACAATAAATGCACACGAAAAAGATATGATCATTGATTGCAATTTATTAAATTCTGGAAATAGCATGTTTTGGAATTCAGGTCCCCAAATAGTGTGACAGATTTTTCTAATGTTTTAAGTGGTAATGATGCGGCTATTGTAAAATGTAGCACTGAAGTACATGTGATTAAAATTAAGTTAAATTTTAAAATTATATTCTATAATAAAATTACAGTTTACATACTTTTTTATTATTAAGAACATATCTTAAGTCTTTATGATACATGTATAAATATGATTGTTTCAAAGCTTCACTATTGAATATTGGCAGTTGTAAAAGAATATTCCCTAATATAGTTATGGAAACATGCTTTCCTTCCTGTGGTGCAAAACTTAAGCTGCTCTATAGCAAATGTCTCATTCATAAAACAGATATATCTTTTTGCAAGAAAGGGAGTAGAAGTGTGCATTTCTGCAAATTTGCACTGTACTGATCACAATGACTAACACTTAAGTAACTGTCTTGTATGTACACATTTGGGACAAACTTGAGAAATGTAAGGGATTTGTTGAATGCATAATATGTGTTTTTAATAGTTTATAAATGCAGTAAAAATATTGTTATATACCCTGATCAACTTAGATAATTTTATTAAAAGCATAAATATTGTATCCATATATGTGACATAGTATCAAACTGTAATAGCCTACGTCGTATTTAAGTCGTCTGTAATCTGGTGTCTAGTAGCTAAATGAGTAAGTTGTGCATTGGTTCAAGAATATGCCAGTTAAGTAACTTTTTTGTGTTAATATTATGCCATGTAATTTATATGGTTTTAAAAATTAATGTATTGCTTGTTTTGATTTGTTTAAGATGAGTACCAATAAATATGGTAATTTTAGCATTTATGCGGAAGAATTGCATTTACGTGTCGTGGATTTTTCCCTTTTGCTAGTCAAGTACCGGTAATTTTTCCTCATATGTAAATGTGATTTGATGATCTTACTTATGAAAGAACTTACCTTTATTTTACTGTGAATGTAACAGTGGCAAAGCGTGGATGTGTTCTAAGTGAAGCAGTACTGAGCAATGACTGTACATAGCTCTGAGTTGTGTGTGGTACAGCGGGTACACTCTCTGACCAATAGTGAGCAAGAGGCAAGCAACACAATCACCAATAATACTACCTTGGTCACAGAAAAATACTCGATTGGCTGTGCCCAACAAACATCAATATCATATGCTCTTAGTGTATAGTCGGTTCTACTTCTGCTTCCCTTTCAATCCGACTGGTATGTAATGCTACTGTAATGGTTGTAATACTACTGGTATGTAATTTTATTTTCATAGTAATTGGTGTTATAGAGCATCTCACGCTTGGATTGCGGTGATAGGGTGCGAAATATTGTATTGATCTTATTCCAATATTTTTCACATACTATTAACGCATTAAGGAAGCTTTAGAAGGGTGTTCCAAACAAAACAATTAGCACCAGTAGGAAGAAACAATAGCAACACAGTACATCTAACTAACATGAAAAATTGAATTCATAAAGGAAAGACAAACAATAAATAATTCCCGTAGACAAATTTAAAGCGATGACCCTTCATTTCTACTACTTGTATAGTAACTATTTTTAAAATCCTAAATTAGAGCAAATATAAAAATAAAACTCTCATACAGTTTGTTAATAAGGTTTTACTACATCATCTAATTTATTTCCTTGACAAAAAAATTTACCTCATTTCAGTAAGTCATTCGACTGATGAAAATTCGTAATTACCGTAAACTTTATGTTTAAGTATTGAAAAACTACATAATATGTAAAAAAACAAATTTAAACAATACTGGTAAACATATTGCTTTATATATTCTCGCGCTTAGGTTTAAGATATAATTATCAAAGAAGTAGTGGAAATGAGTGATACATCTAAGTTGATATGACTGCAAAACATTAATGTACTCTCTTTTGTTTGATAACCGAGCAAGCTGTAGCAGTGGTAAAACACTTGCCTCGCATTCGGGAGGACCCGGGTTCGACACCCGGCTCCGACCATCGTGATTTCAGTTTTCAAGGATTTTCCGAAATCACTCCAGGCGAATGCTGGGATGGTTCCTTAACAAAGACATTGGCCGACTCCTTCTCCCTTTCATCCCGTGTATCACTACCAAGGGATTGTGCTGTTCAAAGGCACATAAAAACGTCCAAATTAATAAATACCATCCCCCTTTCCACCTCAAATGCATTCTTAGCAGACAATAAAAGTGACAAAAAAAAAAGACATATTTTTCAGTTCCCACACGACATTGGTTTTGAAAGATCAATTTCATAATCGTCAACTCCCCTAACTGCGATTTTTTCTTCCATTTTGTCAGCAGTAGCTATAATGATTAAAATATATGTGATTTTTATTTCATAATGAAGTGCCCATTACAGTCAATGTAGTGAATTAATATCAGTGGAGTAGGTGATTGTTTCTTATTTTAAAGTAATAGAAAATGTCATTAATTTTATATTTTGAAGCGTGATGTTTTACAAATTGTAATATCAGTTAGAACTCCCGAACTTCGTAGCATAGCTGCGATGTGGCAACAGCGCATGCCATAAGCTCTGTACTGTAATCTAAGGTTTGGACATTACATAGAAAATGAAAGCCTTTGAATTTTAACAAAATATAGGTTTCTTTATGAATGTGTGCACATCAGGTTATTGAAAGATTGTTTAGTATTTATGAATGTGCCATTAAGCATTAGAATTTGTCTGTGAAATTAATGTTTGTGCATATACCGTATATCCGTAAATAACATTGTGAGAATTTTTTTTATCCAGGAAAAGTATAAGACTATTGTATACAGACACCACGTTTGACTTAAAGTCATTAAGGCATGTCATTAAAGAGGAAAATAATAGCATTTTTAAGGTATCTGTGCTCAGTCATGGTTTAGGAGAGAAGTACATCCTGGCATCTGTAGTTCATTTATTTGACTTTGGACATGTGTAGTAATATGACACTGTTGCAGATCTGATTTGTGTGCTACTGTGGACTATGAATACATCAAGAACATGGGAGTGTACGGGCTCTAAGGCAAACTCTTGATTGTTAACTTTTTGCCTTATTGCCTGTAATTGCAAGCATGCTTGCCAGTCAGATAGGCTTACATAATAGCAGCATATGTGTTGCTTAGAGCAAGTTATAACAATCAAGGTAGTGCAGTGAAAATCCCTGATCCAGGTTCAAGTGCTGTTTTAACCATCCTGATGTAGATTTTCCATGGTTTTCTGAAATCATTTTTGGCAGTGGCTAAGTATGTTCGTGTTCCAAGGCAAAATATTTAGAATCCATCTATACACTTTGAGCACCTGGAATTAATACACATGCCTGTCACACCCAATGAAGAGAGACCAGAAAAATTCATGTTTTCTATTGTGCATAAGCTAGTATTCAAGTAACTATAAGTTTGTGTCACTTTCACAATTAACTCTGGACTTATTTGACACATCTTAGAGGGCACTGAGCCAGTTATATAGAAGCAACTGACTACAGGCCCAATCATGTGGTATCATTGTATCAATAAGCATGTTATATGTGCTTGAGTACACAGATATTCTTGTTGGCTAGCCTACAGGACAGTGAACACCCAACATTTTTCAATCCTTACCACTGAAGGTGTGTTGTGGAGTGTACCTGCCCCTGCCAGTCAAATTGTTCCACATACAATCAGAGTTGTGTAAAGTCATTGCTTAGCTCGACATGCCCTTGAACACTGGAGCACTCCATGTTTTGCCTTTGACTTATAGCGAAAGCTGGTTTGGTTCTTCAAGAGCCAGTATTACTAGGGACCAAAAAAATCTAATTAATTTCACTGCAAGCTAGATTCTGAAAGCAAGTACATTTCTGCTACGATTGTGAGGAAATTTCAGCCAATACCACAAGTAAACAAAGAGAGAATACTGTCTTCGTAATGTGGGATTAAACTTGCTGCTCACTGATCGGCAGCCAATAAATATACAGCTAAGGCTTGAGGAGATATTTATTACAGTGGAGTTTTCCTTATTAGAACCATGGAATAGCAAAAATTTTCTATCTCTGTTTATCACTCGTCAAGCTGAATTTTTCCTTCAGTCATACAGGATGGTGTCAGTTACCGTTTTGACTGCTGTAGTTGTGTGCATTTAAGTAATCACTTTCTCTTGCCAACTGTTTTCCATAACAAAATAATGAAGATATTGAGTTTACAACAATTTCAGGAAATCTGTAAACCTTTTATCTAGCTCCTTGTAAACTGAAATTAAACATCCACTATACTAGAAGTTATCCCTGATAACAAACATCTTACTTTAAGGCCATGCTCTTTGGTTTATGCTGTTTAATTATTTTTTTAAGTTTAAATGAGAGCAGATATAATAAATCTGCCTGACAGTTTTATTTAAAATGGTTTTTGCCATGATAACTATTTTTCAAAGGAAGATATTGTATGATTTTGACTAAAAAGTCAACTAACCAGAATTTTGTTAATTACATAACTAGCTAAAATCATAGTATTTACTGCCTTGAAAAAATCAGCCAACATGGAGAAGACAATTTTAAACAAAACTGTCAGACAGATTTTTGATCTCTGCTCTCGTTTAGACGTAAAAAAATTAATATTGGTAAAAAAGTAGAAACTAAAGAGCATGGCCTTGACTATCAAAATATACTCCAGGTATGGCAATTTTAAGTTAACAAATTGTATTTTATGACACAGCTTATGATATAAATTGCAAATACTAGTGAAGTATTGTTTGAACATCTTGTAATTATTGTTATTTCATTGTGTTCCTATAAGTACTTATAATGGCATTTGTACTATTGTTGGTGACAATGAATAATATTTCTATTTGGTAAATTTGTTTTTGTCATGTTAATGTTTAAAGGATGGCAACTCTATTTTGTAGAGTTTTTTTTTTTTTTGGGTCGGTCATAAAGTTGTAAGTTGAGTCGCTCACTAGTAAAAATCGTCATGTATGACGAGGTCTGTTCAGTTGGTTTATAGTAAACGGAAGTGCATTTATTTCAACAGTTTCTTTTATTACAAAGTGCCTAACCTTATCAGGTTATGGGCCCAGACATGTGTAAAGAGATGCGCTTGCTGGTAATTTGTTATTACATAATACGTCGCTTGTTGATGGAAGAATATCTGGTTGGACGTGTGAATAACGGGTCATAAATTAAAAGTTATTGGACACATCGGTCGGACTAGTAACAAACGGAACTTACGTGAGTGCAATGGAGATCCACGTAATCAGTTTGAAGGGGGAATCCAACTGGAATATTTGGAAATTCCAAATACTTGTATCAGCAGAAGCAAAGGAACTTCTTGATGTCATGACGGGTGAGGTTAAACTACCGGCTGAAGAAGGTAAGGCTAGAGATAGTTGGAAAGTGAAGGATTCCAAGGCTAAAGAATTAATTGTTACTAAAATGGAGGAAGTAACTATTATTCATATTTTGAATTGCAAAACTGCTGTCGAAATGTGGAATAAACTCTTGTCAATATATGAGCAGAAATCGGAGATGTCAATTCATTTACTCCATGAACAGTTCTTTCGTTTTCAGTACGAATGGAAAGGGATGGCAATTCATATCTCGTCTATAATGGATATTGTGACAAAACTAAAAACTCTTGGGGAAGAGATTTCAGGTCGTCAAGTTATTACGAAAATACTAATGTCTCTTCCAAAGGATTTTAGGCATTTTGTATCCTCGTGGTAATCTATTGAGCCTGGTAGACAAACGCTAAATGAATTGACATCTCTAATTATTACTGAGGAAAATAGATTACATGGTTTACCTAGTTCCCAAAATCAAGCCTTTGTAGCCTTTCAGAGAACTTGGACTATATGCAACAAAAGTAATCATACAACTGAAAAATGTTTTAAAAATAAGAATTATAAAGCATGTAGTGAAAAGCCATTGACATGTTATTTTTGTAATAAGCCTGGTCACCTTAAAAAAGACTGCCATTTGTATTTAAGTAAAAGCAAGGGCACAAATTTCAATAAAGAAAAGTCAACACAAGATAAGGTTTACAAAAATGCCTTTGTTAGCATAGCAAATATTACTAGTTAGGCTATCAGTACTGAAAAATTTTATTTAGATAGTGGTGTCAGTGAGCACATGTCTCCTCACAAAGATTATTTTACAAATCTTAGAGAATGCTGTAAAACAGTAAAGATAGGAGATGGAAGGCAATTTAAAGCATTAGCTATGGGTGACATTAACATTGTATGCTATGTAGCTGACAAAGAAATACCATGTGTATTGAAGAATGCTTTGTGGGTACCAGATTTGAAAATGAATTTTTTTTCAGTCTCTCAAGCTTATGCTAAAGGACATGTATTGATAGCAGAAGGAAACAACTGTAAAGTAATTAGGAAAAATAAAGTCATGCCAGAAGCAGAATTAGGTGGAAAAGTTTTTGTGTTAAAATTAAATGTTCAGAAAACTGAGGCAGAAGCACTTGTTAGTGTAACTAAGGAAGAACACATTGACTAGTCGCATTGAAAATTTCCTCATCAGAATATTAAGCATGTGGTAGACATCCTATCGAAACTTAATATTGAATACAATGTGGATAATGACAAGCAATTTTCTTGTGAATCTTGTATTCAAGGGAAACAGCATCGTCTACCTTTTCCACCAAGTACTACAAGAACAGAAGAGGTATGTGAGATTTTGAATATTGATTTATGTGTTCCTTTTGAAACAGCAAGTTTTGGTGGATCAAAGTATTTCCTGTTAGTGAATGATGATTATTCACACTTCAGATTTTGTTTCTTTGTTAAACAGAAGTCAGCTGTTTCTGAGCTAATAAAAGGATGTATACAAATGGCTGATAATGGGACAGAAGTTCTCAATAAACAAATGAAAGATTTTCTGTCAACAGCAGGAATTAGGCATCAACTATCAGCTCCATATTGTCCAGAGTAGAATGGACTTGTAGAGAGGTACATTAGAACTATAGTGGAAGCTTCAAGAACTATGTTATTTAGGTCTGGATTGGATAAACGTTTTTGGGTGGAGGCAGTTCATACTGCTGTCTATACAATAAATTTGACAGGAACAAGCTCTATCAAAGAAAAAAACTCCTTATGAGATATGGTTTATGAAGAGCATAAAAATTGATCATCTTAGGGAATTTGGATCAAAGGTATTTGTTCATATCCCTGACCAAGCATATAGGATTTGTTTTCTAGATGAAAGAAAGGTGGTAACAGCTCAAAATGTCATTTTCACTTCAAAGAAACCTAATCATAAAGAAGTCTCAATTCCCAGCACAAAAGAAATACAAATTATCAATGAACTGGATAAGTCTACAGCTGATGTAAATGGGTGTGAAAGAAAAGCTGAAGAAATGGGAAGTCCAGATACATTATACAAAAATGAAAAATGGTGATTTCCATGGATTTCTTCCAGAAGATATTTCATGTCAACAGGAACTATCCTTCTCTGATGAAGAAAATCCTACAACAGAAGTGGACACAGTTCAAGATTAGTCACATGGGTCTAGAAACTTAAGACCAAGGGAAAATATTAAAATGCCATTTAAGTATCATGATTTTGAAACCTGTTTGATAGCTTCCCAAGAAGAAGAGTTAACTTATAGCAAAGCTGTAAACGGGTTACATTAAGAAGATTGGGAAGCTGCAATTAAAGAAGAACTAGATGCTATTAAAAAGAATGAAACATGGATCAAATTAAAGCTGCCATAAGGGAAGAAAACCATAGATACAAAGTGGGTTTTTTGTACAAAGCAAAAAGAAAACAAGATTAAATTCAAGGCTCGTCTTGTTGCCCGTGGTTTTCAAGAAGAGAACAATTTTAATTTTCATGACATTTTTGCACCAGTGGCAAAACTTCCCTCTCTTAGAACCATGCTAGCTGTTGCAGTAAACATGGATATGAGAATTCATCAAATGGATATAAAAAATGCATTTTTACATGGGAAAAATTGAAGAATAAATTTACTTGAAGAAACCAGAAAGAATAGATGAAGATGAAAAGGTTCTCTTGCTAAAAAATCCTTGTATGGGTTGAATAGGTCTCCTAAAAATTGGAATTCAACATTTATTGCATTTATGCTGCATGAAGGTTTTACAAAATATAAAGCAGATTATTGCCTGTATGTTAAAAACCTTGGAGGGAAGTTCATCTACACTTTGGTTTATGTGTGTGATGTATTAATTTTTTGCCAAGATTTGAAACTTATTGAAACCTTAACAGAAAAATTTTAATCTGTTTTTTGTATGAAGCATTATGCAAACAAGATAAATTATTTAGGGTTAAACATTATTCAAGATTTGTCAAGAGGCATAATTGAAATTGATCAAAGTGATTATTTAAAATCAATACTTGAAAGGTTCGGTATGACAAATTGCAGACCAACATCAAATCCTGTGGAACCAAAATGTAAAATGAGTGATCCTATACCAGTGAATGAAGGGTTAGGAAACAAATGTAGAAGCATCATTGGATCATTGTTGTATGCAGTTATGGGAACCAGACCTGATTTGGCATTTTCTTTAAACTTTGCCAGTAGATGGCAAAGTCAACCAAGTGAAAATCTACTTATATTTCTCAAAAGGTTTTTGAGATACATTAAAGGAACTGCAAACCTCAAACTAGTGCATAGCAAGAATCCTGAGACTTCAACTGTAGAAGGCTTTGTTGACTCTGATTATGCAGGTGATTCAATAGTTAGAAAGTCAACAACTGGCTTTCTGTTTAAAGTTATGGGATGTAGTGTTTCGTGGAACTCATCAAAACAGAAGTGTGTAAGTTTATCATCAACTGAAGCTGAGTATATCGCTTTGAGCAGTGCAGTTAGTGAAGTTTGTTGGATCATGAATATACTCCAGGACATTGGAATACCACTGACGTTTCCAATAACCATGGATGAAGATAATCAAGCAGCCATCTATGTTGCCAGGAATCCAGCATCTCAACGTCGAATGAAACATATAGATACAAGATACCATTTTTACGAGAGAAAGTGGAATGTGGACTAGTTGATCTGAAATATATAAGTACTAAAGAACAGATTGCAGACAATTTAACTAAAGCAGTTTCTAAAGTTCTTCTTGATAAGTTTTGTAAATCTGTAGGACTGGTTTAGTTTTTCTTAGAATGGAATGTATGAATTAGAAATATTTTTTCATTGGTGGAAGGTGTTGGTGACAATGAATAATATTTCTATTTGGTAAATTTGTTTTTGGTCATGTTAACGTTTAAAGGTTGGCAACTCTATTTCATAGAGTTCTTTTTTTTTTTTTTTTTTTGGGTCTGTCATAAAGTTGTAAGTTGAGTAACTCTCTAGTAAAAATCGTCATTTATGACGAGGTCTGTTCAGTTGGTTTATAGTAAACGGAAGTGAGTTTATTTCAACGGTTTCTTTTATTACAAAGTACCTAACCTTATCAACTATGCATACTAACAGAAACCTAATTATTTGAACTGTGCTTCCATTTACTTTCCTTAACCAGTAAAATTATTGCTACTGTCTAAGGTAGGGGAATAAAATTTTATCTTGCCTGTTGCTACGACCCTGGGTTGATGTATAATTAGCATAAATCACTGTATTTTCGGTAACCAGTTTAGTGAATTTTACAGTCTTGTTGCAGCAAAAAGGAAATCAAATAACTACAGACGACATAGTGACTAATTTAAAGATTTAACTTACTTATTTCATTGAAAACAAAACGTATCTATGCCTAGTTGTGAAACATGTGCATGAATTCAGTATCCAATTTTCAGTACGGAGTATCGTAGATAATTATTAAGAACTAAAACAATATTGTCATGTGTGGTTACAACTCATTATGATTAATAATGTAGAAGAATATTGCACACATTGAAAGGCCTATCAAGTCAATGAATCAGTAATAAAATACATAGTAAGTGAAAATATAGGATTTTCATTAAGTCATGTTAACCACATTGTGAACAAGATATTGGACAGCTTGAATTGAAATGCAAGTAGGAATCAAAATACAATGGATTTTGTCGTCTCTGGCACAGAACTGAACTGAATGGGACATACGGAATTAGGGGAATTTTCATATTAGCGAACTGCACTAGCATTTGTCTGTAATGAAGCAGGAAAACCACTTGGGGAAACTAACCTGCAGTTTAGTCAGTTGTATGACTGAAAGTGCTCGATTGAATACAGCACACTAGTGAGATAACAAATGTAAAAATAGACTCTGTAGACAAGGAAGTCAATACTGTGAAGAGTCATATAGCATGTAAAACAAGTCTACTGAATGTAAAGTGATAAATATTTATTTAGTTGTGTGGTAGTGCTCTAGTGATTGTCAGCATAGAGTTGACAGCTATGTAAAGTGGAAGGTAGCTTTACTGGTTTAGAAAGCCGTCCCAGATGTCATTGTTCCAGTAATTTTAATATTGTTGTAAAGCATAGTGAAATATGTATTTAAAATATTTGTTTGTGTTAATCTTTCTGCCTTAGAATTATTTGGTCAGCACATAATGAGAAAAAAGTGGTGAAGGAAACTGGATGCAGATATAGTTAGCTTTGCTTTTAGTAAAACAGAATTCAGTATCTCTGTTGCAATAATTCATGCTGTGACTCTGAAATACATTTTAACCTCATGATTATTGATACATAAATAATTTTGACTTTGGTTGTCACAATTCAATCTTTGGATTTCTAATAGCTGTAAATAGTAAAACAAATGCTATACTTGCTGTTATGTAGTGTATGTATCTTTTAACCTAGTTTGTTATAATTGTACACGTAAATACAAGATGAAGTAATACCTTGTATTTGATTTGGTATGTCCTGAATTTGTTGTATTACTTCTTGTAGCCAGATACCTAAGTGCAGAGCGTTAAGGAATATTAGTTTAAACCAATCACACACAGTGTGAAAATAAATTTTCACGAGTCAGGTTAATCATAATTGAGGCAAACTATGAACTGGACACTGAAAGCTCACAGTATAGGTGTGTAACTCATCCACATTTGTGGACAAGGTGAATTAATACATTAAACATACTGAATGTTATTATTGTTTTTAAGATATAAATAATTATTTAGGATATTACTATTGACACTGTGCTGTCATGAAGTTTAAGACAATATAGAAAATACTGGTGATGGGTGCCACTCAGCTACTTGCATGGCAGATTCGGATCATCTCAGGGTGTTTAGAGCCCATGGGGCTGTACTTCAAGACAGTGTCGATGCTTACACTCTTTCATTCCCTGTCTAGGCCAGGAGCACGCCTCACACACTCACACTTGTGGAATGAAAGAGACTTAAGTTTCAGGCATTTACTGGATCACATTTCCGTACAGAAATTAAGTTACCAACTTGCTCGGGCTGTTCTACACTTCCTTCAGCGCTCATCTACAGGGGCACGACTGTACGTGAGCTCACTAATTAGAGTTTTTCCTGAAGAGAGAAGAAAGCAGATATTAAACCTACAATGTCTGGAGAGCTTGCAATGTTGAGGTAACCCATGCCCACGTGGGTATTGAACCAATTGCTTAAGCTACATGTTAAGCTTAAGTACTGATCAAAACAACTAAAAATCATCGCTGATTGAGTGATGGTGTGTGCAAGGGAGGGAAAAAATAAAAAAGGTTGCAGGATGAATTAAGCTAACAGAAAAGATGATAATCTGTTATACAAAGTAGGTAGATCCTTCGCGTAAACACAACCAGCTTCTGGATGTTAAAGATCAACTGGGGCGAGCGTTGCATGCGCTGGCCGTGAGAGGCGCATGCCGGCAGTGCTAGAATTGCTTAACAGCAAAATTAAAAATACTAATTTAGACACAGTTTCCTTAATGTGATTACAATATGTAGGCAACTTAGGCCTTATGTGTGAAACACATAAACAATAACACTATCACTTAAAAATTACATAGTTAATCACCTACACATAAACACTTGGGTAACCTCTAGTTCCAAGGGTTGCCGCACCAATATTTAAATTACGGCACCTAAACATAACCCTTGGCATGGCAGTGAATTGGCTGTGGCATAGTTCTATGTCCATGTGGCTAATGCATATAAAGGGGGCGCAGGGCAGTGCATCCTGCTTCCATTTCTAGTCTTCACACTCGGCTCCTACCTAACCCTGTCGGTGTGCTCACACATCAGGATTTGGCTAGGGCCAGAGGAGATACAACGACAACTTAATTATCATATATAGAGTGAATTTTATGATATCAGTTTTAAAATTTGTTGTTGAATTTTAATTCATGTAACTGTGTTACTTTGATTTTATAGCAATCACTATAGGGGTACGGATACTAGGACCGGCTCTAGGCTTCATTCTTGGCTCGGTATGCACTCGACTGTATGCTGACTTATCAGTGGAACCCAACTTCTCACCAACTGACCCACGGTGGGTTGGTGCCTGGTGGCTAGGTGAGTAAACTGACTTCATACATTTCTGTTACTGCATTATGCAAAATTAGATGTACCAGATGTCTGCAGTTAGTGCTGGAATTGTGTGACATGCTGATGTACATTTAGAATTCATAATGATGGCAAAAGTCTGAACATGTGAACGTATTAAACTTTATAAATAATTGGTTGCTTGATAGTAATATGACGAGTAGTGCTTACAAAGTCGCTAGCTTTAAGGAGGCATATGTTTGGCTGTATCTATTTCCACTTTGTCTTAAAACCATGGAAAATTATAGGAAGTGTTTATTGAAACATAAAGAAATGGTAAATCAAACTTTTAGTGCATCCCAAGTACAGTGTGTAAGAGGTATGGTATGAAATAATAATTTGCTGAAAGTAAAGAATATTGGATATTTCAACTCTGTAATTGTTTATTAAAGTAGCAGTACATAGATACAAGAAGACATACAAATATTACCTTTGGTAACCTTATTAGCTTAATTCATTACACTGCAAACGTAATTAAATTCATAGTTCAATCATGTTTTGTAAAGACTGCTTTTCCTTCAGTTAATTGCTACAATTATTAATACTTTTTGGTAAGTTTGGTGACAGACACTTATTAAAGTGAATAAAATCCTTGTAACAAAAACAATTTGTACAGATTTTTCTCCTTCACCAAGTAACAAGATATCAAATATAACCAACATTTTAAATAAACTTAGGTAAAATTCTTGGGTTCCAAGTCATGTCAAATCAGCCATGACTTTAGTTATAAAATCATCCCAGCATTCACCTGGAGTAAATGGAACACCAGTATTAGGCTGGCCAGATTTAGTGTTTGAACCCAGGTACTTCCAAATGGGATGCTTGGGGTTACAATGTTATGTATTTAAGCTAACCAATCTGGCAACATAATTTGTTATATTGTATTAAAATAATTTCAGCATTATAATAAAATGCAAAATTTTCAGTTCATCTGATTCCCTTATTTACACTTATAATTCAAAAAAATTCATTTAGTTGATGTTTATGTATTAAAGCAAAATTGTGTCTTCAAAACTACTGTTCCTTCATCCAGAGATATTTATGAATAGCCAAACTTTCAAAAAGGGAGGAGGCGCCCTTAATTTACATTCATAGACATACTGATTATATGGATTAGTACAATATATGTTAGCTTATTTTACAAAAAAAATTATGAAAAGCATACATTTTGGTGCTGCAAGGCATATGTTCATAACATTTCGTCCTCTCCCTACCCTTCCAGACCTCTCTTGTCACACTTGAACATCATAGTAACAAAACTAGGAATAATAGTATTATATTTGTATAAAGTTCTGGTAAGATACTTCTAATGTTGTAGTGGCTAAAATGTATATATAATATGGAGTTTAATGTACCAAAGTTTTGTTGTAATGCTTATATACTTAATTCTGGCCACAGAAAATGTATAGTAATTTACAATTACTGTGACATTTATATTAAGCTTTGTCATTAATTGTATATGCATGTGCTGTACAGTTTTTGAACACACTTTAAACTGTAAGACAGTGAATGCCATCAAGGAGAAAGACTGTACTATCTGAATATTTTTCTAGTCAGTTTATGTGTAAATTCTGAATTGTATAAAAGTAAGGTATTTGAAATTTAAGGACTCCATAAACTGTATTTTATAGTTTATTTGGTAATGCCAATTTCTAACAAAGGGGATGAATGCATCAGTTTACATATATTAATTACCTAAAACTGTAAATAAACCCTTAATAAATGGTGTCCACATATAAATGTCACAAAATTAAATGGGTATATACTGGAAATGCCTTGTAATTTATTAATGTTCTGTATTTTGATGGAGATCTGTAGAAGCCATAAGTTTATGATTTGCATAATGAAAGCTGACTGTTAAACCGTAAAGTAAAAAACAATGGCCACCATGCATGAGAACGCTCATTGTGTGGAGTGGTACATAAAGACAAAATCAGAGATGCTGGTTCAGCCCAACTTTAGGAAGGCGTATGGAAAACGTAAAGCACTACGATGAGGAGACATTAAACCGTGGTACGAGAAATTCATGCAAATTGACAGTGTTGCAAAACTCCCCCCCCCCCCTCTCAGGATGGGCCAGGATTGCTGAGGATACAGTCGAGATGATCCCCACTACGTTCCTTCAGAGTCTCAGAAAATTCCTGCATTTCATGTGACTGGGCTTGTCAATCATCACAATGTAAGGATTTGGGGTACAGAACAGTTGCATGACTCAGGCAACACGAGAGAGATAATCCCAAACTGAATGTGTGGTGTGGGCTTCTGCATGACCTCGTAGTTGGCGTATTATTCTTTGCGGAGAACATAGTCACTTCCATTGTGTACCTGGGCATGTAACAGTTTGTTCTCCCATCTACAGGACCTGCAGCCACTAATCATGTTCCAACAGGATGGATCGCCTCCAGACTGGGCACTTTTGTGCACAAACTTCTTGACAGATATTTTTCAGATCATTGGATTGGTCAGGGTGATCCATGTCATGGCCACCGTGGTCGCCTACTTTGACGTCACTTGACTTCTTTATTGTCTGTGTGACACCTGTATTGAATCTTAAAGAGCTTAAGCACAGCATCACAGATACCATTGCCACAGTAACACCTGATATGCTACAGCATAGATGAGTGGAAAATGATTATCGGTGAGACATTATCTGAGTTATGAAAGGTGCACATGTGGAAGTTGTGTGACAGAACTCCCATCCTTTGTGAATTTCTGCAGCAAACAGAATTTAAATACATTGACTAACTCCTGTGTTACATCTATTTACTTTTGTGACATTTCTATGTGTACATCCTGTACATCTGTATATTTGTGTTCAAGCAAAATGCAAATATGCAAAAGGATACTGTTATGATTTGGAATGGAGAAATAATATACTTGTCCACAGAAGCTTACTCCAAATGAAACAGCACATTTATTTACTAACTTTGCCACTATTTAATATAAAGAGAGTTAATCCAAAATTGGAATGTGTGTTAAATACCAGAGAGTGTAAACACAAGAAATGAGTGTTGTTAGTATATTTTAGTTTTAAAAATATTTCTTTTAATAATGTGTGTGTGTTTTTTGTTCCAGGATTGGTGATGGTGTCTGGCCTTCTTGTACTGGCCTCGTTGGCAATGTTTTCATTTCCCAAGAGGCTGAGCACAAGTCGCACTGCTCCAAGAATGCTGAACAAAGGAAAAAAGAACCCCAGTCTTCGAGGTTTGTCTGAATACCATTAAAGATGAGCTTAGTTTCTTTTTCTGGTCACCTCTAAGATATAGTTTAACAGTACTTACATTAGTAGAAGACATGCTTACCATGTGGCAATCTTCAGATCACTGTCTTCTTGATTCCCAGCTTCCGCTTCTGACACGTCACCACTTGAGTCAGTTTCGCACACAAGTTCAACTGCACAAAATATAGAATTCAGAGATGAAATCCTAAAAATACTGCCTGTCGAGACCAAATTGAGGTATCTATATGAGTCATATTTACAGTGAGGGTAAAATCACACAGTTATCCTTATCTCTGTACACAGAAAGTCTACAGTTTGTGGGCAAGGTGACGAAGTTCTCCCTTTGACATACTTATATCTATAACCAGAACACCACCATCTTTTCCTGGTTGACGTCTCACAATTCTGGCCAGGCATCAAGTCTGGGGAGAAGCCCAATCCTCATTAACCAAGACTAGATCTCCAACATTGAGTTCCGTTGGTTGAGCATTACATTTAACTTGAGGCTGAAGTTAGTGAACATAATCCTGAGTCCACCTTCTCTAGAAATGGGTTGCAAGTGTGCATACCATTTTCCATCGTTGGGTGAGGCTGATATGTTCTGGTTCCTCTGGCTCCAGGAGAGCAACAAGGGGAGCTCCGATCAAGAAATGACCAGTGTGAGGGCCGTCAAATCATTTGGATCAGGAATTTGGAATTTAGTACCACTTCAACTCTGACACAGATCATCATCAGCTCCGCTGATAAAATCATCAGTTGTCAAATCTGATACCATTTTGATGTGGATTGCCTTTGTTACGAAGCATATGAAGATGCAGATGTATGCCTTTTGAGTAGGACATGGTGGTGCAACTGAGCCGAACTGAAATGGGTCCTACATAGTCTACCCCAGTATGCTTGAATACACGAGTAGTGATGACCCTCTCTGCTGGTAGATCATCCATGAGGGGTGGCTAATTTGTAATTGCCAGCGAAAACAGAGGCCACATCGGAAAACTCGTGTGCGGATTCAGCTTCTGCCTGACAGTGTCCAAAATTTTTGAGAGATGAGAAACTGTCACAGTTGAGGTGCTGCATGCAGCTACTTTGTATGGTAATGGTCAACCAAAACTTCAACAACTGAATGTTTTTTTAGAAGGATGGTAGGGTGTTTGACTGCGAATTCCAGGTTTGCAGCCAACAGTCGGCCGCCCGTCCTGATCATGCTGTGTTGGTCCAGCAAGGGTGCGAGACTTTGGACTCCTGGAGCACGGATTCTTCCTTCTGGGACATTGCATGTCATCTATCAAATGTTCACGTTGAACAATTCTGCAAGTCAAAGAAGTGGCTTCTTCCAACTCAAATCTTGAGAAAGCATCATTTGAGCCAGATTGTTTTTTAGCACAGTTGATGAAGGACCTCACATAAGTTATGACATGGACCAGTTTGGGCCATGAGGAGATCATCCAACAGGGCATGGGCAGTCACCCGAGCAAATGTAAAGGGTTTCAAATCTGGAGTATCCTTCCACATCTGGTCCACACTAGATACTGGCTGCTGTGCTGGATGGTCACCTAGGCACTCAGGGCCGTGCCACCACATGTCTCAAGACCAAAATTCTTGGGGAAGTATGCCACAAGGTGCATAATCAGAAGGATTTTCCCCAGAACTGTATGTCTCCATAACTGCAAAAGGACTCACTCTTGGATTTGTGCCACACAATTTGCTGCCTACTTCTTCAAACTATGTGACTCAGTTTTTATCCATGTAAAAGCCATACTGTAATCAGTACAGACATAAGTAGAAGCGATGTTGACATACTGGACCAGAAGTGCATGACAATATGTCATCAATTAGGCTTAAAGAAGAGCACTAGACAACTCCAAGACAAAACACATTTTTTTCTGTTGAGCAATTGTTTTTCTGTCCATAGGTGATGCAGCCAGGAACTCGGGACACTTGTCAATAGAGTGATTTGTCTACTGGCATATTATACACTGCTTTGCTGATTTGGATTCAGAATGAACTGTGAAATCTGACTTGTGTTGAGAGATGACATAACTTGACTAATTGACATGTTAAGAAGTGGTTTGGTTCAGATTATTTCTCATGTAAATGCACAGACCATTTTCGTCAGATTATTCTGCAGACTGTTGATAATTTTCAACACCATAGAAATGGTATCAGGACTATCATTGCACTAATTTTGTATCTGGTTTGCAAGTCAACGTCTAGTTTCTGCAACAACAGGATTGCCAACACGGGATTATCTTCACTAACAAAACATTCCAATTCTTCCAGTGCCAAAGTATCATCAATAAAACGGTTTATAAAATGCCTGTGTGTTTTAATGTTGGTTTTGGTTACAGCAGGCTAGTCTATAATTCCAGCATTAATGTACAGGGCTGTGAGCTTCCTCACATTCTGGTACTGAGACACTTGTTTCACGCAACAGAGTAATTTTCCTCAGTCATGGGCACATTTTTAAGCAGTTGTAATGCTTCTCCTTTAAGGCAGCCTAACAATTATTGTAGTTTCTCAATGTTGGCTAGTCCAGAACTGTTGTAGGTAGTGGTTTGATAGAGTAGTGAAGAAAATAACCACTCATCCCACTTACCAGAGAAAACAGGCAAGTGTATCTTGGGAAGTCAATCATTTAAAGAAGAAGATGCATGCAAGTCAGTGGCAGAAGAAGTCTATGCATCAACGTGATGCACTACGAATGATGATATGACTGTCCTCGTTTGTGCCACCACAGAAAAAAAAAGGCCCCATGCCTTGATGTTAGCACATTCTCATTAAGTTCTCAGGCAAATTCTCACTTTGCTACAGGTAAATGCATAAGGAATTTAACACATTCTTTAGGGCATCGAGTTGAGGTTAGAATGCATTCACTTTGTGGTACACTTCCAATATGACTTCGGGGGCATTAACAAGAGCTATCCGGTCGCCAATGAACTTTAACTGACTTTCATGCCGTTTGAATTTTATCAAACATTTTTGAAAGCCCATGGTCATTTAATAAACACCAACACACCAAGCTCATGGAGAAATATTGAGCCTCATCTAGGTTAAGTGGCCACAATGTGCGAGAAAACAGCCTACCATAAACACCAGATATGTTACAAGTTGGACAGCCAAGACTAACATAAATGGGACAAGAAAACAAAATAAATAGTGACATCTTACTCACCCATGTGTTGAATGTAAAATAAAAGACAGCAAGCATTTCCGACAAAAAACTGCAAAAACAGCAAAACAAGAGACGTTCACCACCAACATTAATGTTTCACAACGAAACCTAGAGGTCTGAGGATGATCTTTTCAGTGACAATTCTTTACAAGATGAGTGGCGTGATCCCAGTGGCAGTTGTTAGTAATCACTTCACATGCATAGGATACAACACAGGTTACATAGAACATGTAAAAAACAAACTGCTTTGTAATCCAAGAACTATTTCACCTAAGAGCCGACATGTATCCGACCCAGAGGACCATAATGTTTAGAATTACCCGGTATTTTAACCCCTTAACATGTAAAAATAATGTGGACATGCAATGAAGACATGCTTACCATGCAGCCAATGTGAAATCACTGCCTTCTCGATTCCCAGCTTCCGCTTCCGACATGTAACCATTTGAGTCAATCTCACACACAAGATATACAGAAAATAGAGATTAATTTCGAAACAGATTTCATGTAGGGTATATGCATGAAGTTTATGGTGGTATTTCATGTAGGGTATATGCATGAAGTTTATGGTGGTATGTTTAAATTTACTCGAATCCTTGTTGAGCGGTGAACTGTATGTTAGGAGAGGTTTACGTTCAGTTATTGTTTTACATGTTTTTGCTTGATTGTAATTTATGTCTTTATTATAACAATACCTTTAGCTATTAACACAATTAATTTTTATTTTTGTAGGCCACTAGATGTCTTTTCACAACATAATTAATTTCACCTGAAACAAAAAGGTATTGTGGTCTGTACTTTATAATGGTATATTAATTTTGTTCAGTTCTTTTAGTTCTTAAAATATGGGTGTAACATTTTTGATCTGATTAAATTAAATATGTTTTTATCTATGAGTGTAGAAATCAGTACTTTTATAGACATAAGCAACTTACGGGGTGGTATCCACAAGTTGAGTGGATGTAGACAATAGTAGTTAAACATCTTTGAAAGAACTGTGCAACGGGAGTGCATGACTATATTCAGTTTCTTGGACATACTCCATTGCAAATTGAATGACTGTCAAAGAAAACTGAACAAATACAAGAAAACCATAAAATGAGCAGAGTATGCTTTAGTCAGCAATACATACACAACATGAAATTCCAAAATAGAATCGGGTCAAATAAAAAACAAAGAACAAACAGATAATAGATTAAAATAATAACAAATAAAATAAAAAATAAAAATAAAAAACCAAGTAACATGTGACACAACGATGAGACGAAACAACAAACACAGTAGATATCAGACACGAACAGAAAAATAACAAAAGGACACAACAAACAGACGAGACAAAACGCAACAGATATCAGACATATACAGAAAAGACAAAAGACACAATGAAGAAACAAAACAAAACACGGTAGTTTTCCAGGCAGACAGTGTTTAGTTTTCTTTGACAGTCATTCAATTTGCAATGGAGTATGTCCAGGAAACTGAATCTAGTCAGTAGTTAAACAGCAATTTTTTTTGCTGACAGGTTTACACAACACATTTTACCAAGCTCAGTAAATATTTTACAAATTTCTGTAATACTAACACTTCATGAGGTACTGCAGTGGCTTCTATAAATATGCTCTAGCAAATTTATTTTTTACAAATGATCTTTGAAAGAGTTGTGCAATGGGAGTGCATGACTGGATGTAGTTGTTGTACACACTCCATTGTGATGCAGATATCTGTCTGTCGCACTTGTGTTCTCAGACCCTGTGTGTCTTTGCATAAAGATGGGAACAGATTCCAGTTCCCAAAACATTTTTCTATTTGTATCTGGGAAACTACTATGTTTCGTTTTGTCTCATTGCTGTGTAGTATTTATGTAGCTCATATATTTGATCTGTTTGTCGTTTTGCCGTAGCAGGCCTGAAAACTGTGTTGTCTGGTTTTGTTTTTCTAATTTTTTCTTATTTGGCTATCCTTGTTTTTTATTTTACCTGATTCAATTGATAGAATTTCATGTTGCGTCTGTATCCTGTTGACTGAACAACCTCCACATGACCAGATTTTTTCAGTTCATTGCAATTCCACAGATGTTAGTGCCATTTATGTAGGGGATTCCATTTTCAGTCCTGACACCAACCTCATAAACCCTCCCCCAAACTCCTTTTCTTTTTAACCTCTTAAAACATTGGCCAGAAATATCTCGGTTTGTAAAACAGTTTAATAAATAAATGAAAACACAGTAATTATTTTTTTTTAGATGACCATTTTTATTGCCAAAAAACATGTCTTTATTGTTTAATGTGTATATAAACTTTAAATATTCTTTGCACACATTGTAAAAAACTAACGCTTAAGAGGTTAATACATATCTTATTTTCCATCAATAGAGTCTGAAATTTTCTTTCCTTTGCTGGTGTGCTGCCTAGTTGTGTTTTACTACTTTTGCTCCAGTTACTTGGTACTTGTGACAGAATAATTTATTTTACTTGTGTTCATATGTTTTTTCTTATCCTGTGGCTGTAATATATTTAAACTTAGGCTAGCGTACATTGTGTATGTAATTTTATGTTTTGTAAATATAGCCTACATAAACCCAGATTTGATGTTTGTTATACCTTCTAAATATTTTTTGTATGTTCATTTACTGAAGCCCACACTCAACATAATTCACTTTCCTCTTGTAATAAATGTTGCAATAATTGTTTTAGGCTCCCTTTATTATGACTGTTTTCTTTTTATAGATGTAAAACCATTTTACTTCTATTTAATAGTAAAAAAACAAAGCTGTTGAATAATGCACTATTATTTATCAATACATATTTAAATGGTGAATTTTCAGTGATTAGTGTTAAATTTGACATAGACAGTATTTTCATGAGACTGAAATGGAATACATTTGCATAAACTAACATATTCCATCATTTATTTATTGTTTATAGGAGTTAATACTTAATAATTTGATGGTTAATTTACATAATTTACTGTAGTGAATTTTCAGAAACTACATTAGTGGTAAATGCTTCTCTATACATTGTGAGGTAGTCCATCGTTGTGGTGCCAACAGACATATGATCTGAGCTGGTCTTTTAAAAATAAAAATTTATGTTTAGTTAAGTAATTATATAAATACTTTCAGGTCGAGATCAGAAGTAGCAATTGTCATAAGGGCTGACAAATGATGGGCCTTAAAATAAAAAGTGTCAGAACAGCACTAATGAAATCATTCATCACAAGTAATAAGTGCCCACATCATGGGATAGATATCTTCTTCATCCTACGGTCCACATGCAACTCCTAAGCTGAAGCATCATGGTTGCTTCGATCAATTGTATAGTTTGGACTGTAAAGGTTTGAGATGCCTGTACACTCTGGTAGAAGGATGGGAAGAAATGGCATAGTAGGGTGATAAGCTGATTGGGAGTAAAATTTTCTGTGTTATCTCCTTGTTCAGGAGAATACCCTCTCAAAATTGGCACATTATTAATTGAAATTCCTTATGAAAAAAACTAAAAAATACTTAAACCCTACAAAAGAGACGTTGACTTTAGCATATCATGTTATTAATTTAAGTTCCAACAGCTCATATTTTTATTTAGTTAAAATTTTTGCAGGTGTGGCGTCTCCTATGGCAACATATCCTGTTATGGTATTATTAAAGTACTCTGTAGTGTAATGTGTGTTAAGCATATTTATACAGGGATATCTTTTAAGTACAAATGTGTTTGTAAAGCTAAACCAGCATGTGGCATGCTTTAACAGTCAGTTACTGCAACTCATAATGGTTTGGTAAGTGCAAATGTTGTGCACATAAATGTCACTTATCTAATAGCGTATTCCAATGGACTACACTGAGTGTGCACTCGGTGCGCACCTTAAACTGAAAAAGTACAGCTGTTACGTGATTGCCCGCAAAAAGTTTGTATTGTTTTATCTCCAACAACTGGAACATGCCGCACTTTCAGTGCAAAACATTTGTGACAGCAAATGATTTTCGACATAAAATTTTTCATTCCCAGACATTACTAAAAAGTCAAAATGCAGGTCTGCGACGTTTGTGAAGTTATTTTTTCACTAGTTTCTCTTTTTTGGCCAAGAACTAAAAGCAGTTAAGTACTCACAAACCACTTGTAGTTACTAACCTTATCATCAATGTAATATCAAACATTATTAAGATAACAACTGTATTTTCATTATTTATTAATCTTATATTCTTAAAATGCCGGAGTGTCAATTGATTGCAGAAATAACACCATTATAATGATTTACGTATTGTTTACATGTCACATGTCGTCGCCGTACTTGCATTCGAACAACCTGACTGTCTCTAGAGCCAGTGCAATATAACTTGCCTGCAGTGCGCACCTGGTGAGTGCAAGTCACCATTGGAACACGAAAAATGATTGCACACGGCAAGGAGTGGGTTCTAGAACACGCGGCACTCGCCCATTGTGCACCGAGCGCAGTCATTGGAATATGTTGCAAGTGGCAGTGCCCAGTGTCTGTAGATATAGCACTTCCTCACATGTTGCACTGAGCCAGGTGGGTGTATTGCAGTCTGGGCTGAGTGTTTTAGAGGGGATCAAGGGTTACAATGACAGTACATAAACTGTTTTTTTTTTCAGCATGGAGTTAACCATTGTACTTTTACATACAGTACATTATGTGTAAAGTGAATTAAGCATTTTTCAACTGTAATTATTTCAGATTTTCCAAAAGCTGTTAAACGGTTGCTGAAGAATGATATTTTGATGTATCGCACAGCCAGCAGTGTGCTACACATCTTACCTATTGCAGGCCTGTATACATTTCTACCAAAGTATTTGGAGTCTCAGTTCAGACTGGCTGCTTACACAGCTAACATGGTGTCAGGTAAGACATAGTATGCTAACATTTAACTTTTTTTAATTAATCACTTTTGTAAGGCATAAATTAGATAACTTTATTTAGGGGCCAATGTTTTAAATTCTAACTTCATGCACTATAAAACTTTAAGAAAATATATTTTCTGTATCCATCCACCATTTCTAACGTTAACATTGCATTGGACCCAGTGATTAGTATTCAGGTGTTTGCCTAGTGAAACTATGGAATATTTAGAAACATGTGCCAAAAGAAAATAGCAATAGAATGAAATTCTAAAATAACTAGAAAGTAGGAATAAAACTATTAATCTTTTTTTCGTGCCACAGCAGTTTGTACACATAATGTACTCACACATACTATCTTCTCTCATCTTCTCTTTATTGGCAATCTATGGAACACCATTATTCTGTACATAGTGGCAACAAAGTTTACAGATAGCAGGATCCGCTAATATTGCTAGAACTATTCCAGATTTGTTAATTGTTAATAGAGTCTTCTTTAACATAAGCATACACTTAACTTGTGACATATTTTTAGCCAACAAAAAGCCATTCCATATCCATATAATTCTGTCATCTCTTTAAAGAATTGTAATTCAAACCAGATATGTATAATTTGAGATCAGAAACATGATTGTGCTGATTTATTATAATTTAAAATATCCCAGTATTTCTATATCTAAATGAAAATTTAATTTTAACATTTTTGAAATGGCTTCAATTTCAGTATCAAACAATTAAGTTAACTTTCCTTTATTTTTATCCTCTTTTATTGTTTAGATTTTTACATTGATACATGAGTTACTTGCTAATTGTTAACATATTTTCAATGACCATAACATGTTCAGTTGTAAACTATTTGCTTTTTATGTCAATTTGTAAGCCAGGATGATCTTAACATTCTCATGTCCTAAAGTAGAACTTCCTGTAAACTACTGAATTGTATTATTCTGATTATATCAGTCTGAACCTTCTCTCTTTTCCATTTTGGTTGTATAAATTCTCAGTAAACTGTCGGCTCAAAACATTAAAATTTACCACAGGTGTAGGCGGAATACTGGTGATGGGGCTGGGCATCATCATCAGTGGAGTATTCATTCTGCGAGTAAAGCCAAATGCGAGATTTGTTGCTGCTTGGATTGCATTTACTGCTGTAATATATGCTATAGGTATGTATTATTAGTTATGTGTTCTCAGTTAAGTTTTAAATTTTTTAATTTGTGCATTAAATGGGACTTGTTTTCTGAGCGAGAAGAAAATTTAAATTATTTTGTATAATTTTACCCTTGATCAAAATTATATTTAAAAACTGAAATATCAGAAATGGACTTTATTGGCTAAATGTAAGTTTTCATTGCATTTGGCCACGTACTACACATGAATTATCAAAATGGTTAAAAGGTTTCTTACTTTCATTTCTCTATGGTTGAAAGGTTTCTTACTTTTATTCAGGTTTTTTTTTTTTATAAATCACTTTGGATTTCCTTGTGTATTTTACTGCAAGGAGGGATGTTTACACAAGTAAAATCTTTGGGGCATTGTGAAAGCTTCGTAATGTTGTCCTTTTTAATTTGAATGTTGTTGCTTTGGTATACTAAATGTTCACCAGGACAACTCACATAAACAAACACAATTTACATTTTATAAGTGATGATCAAATTCAAAGGTTTGTCTTAGTTTGAACCTGGAAGTGATTTTTGACAACCTTGCTATGACTTTCAGTTATTTTGTGACTGTTTACAACTTGAAATTTACAGTGTATTTCTTGATAATTTACAGTCCAAAATGTCAATACTTAAACTTAGTTATTACAGTACCAGTACATTCTACTCCTAGACAACACAACATCATTAATATCTGCCTTTCTCTCAAATTGCTGTTTTAAAACTACATGAGTCATTTTTAACCCTTGAATTGTCTCAGTGTCATATGTTCTCTTTAATTTCAGTAGTAGTCTGGTAGTTATTCTAACCTTCTCATCTGTCCCACATGTGCAAATGTGGTGTTCCCGCATTCATCCTTGCCACCGTTGCCACATCACCTCCTCACCGCCATCTCCTTGTCACGTGCTTGTGGCTACTCTCTGCACCCAAACACTCCTCACTCGCCCACCATCTGTCATAAATAAACATTCGCACAGAGCAGCATCCAATTATTTTTAGTTTCCAGCTCAGCAATAATGCTAGCTGCCCCTCAAGGTTCCAATGTGCAGAGCCAATGTCTCTTTATTAGTTCTTGAGGGTGCTGTACTCAAGGTCAACAAGTGTAGAAGATGATGAGCCCTCCCGAGACTGCAGTCAGCTGATGTCATAGGTATTAGTGGCTCACATTGCCTATGGAGGGGAGGTAGAGAATGTTCTTGGCGCCCCACATGTTTGTCCCAGGCACTATCTTAAATAATACAATGTGAATTACAAAGGAATCTTGTATTAAGAGGGACTTAATGTGTTTGGATGTTTCGAAATGGTAAATGACTTTGTGTTGTGTTAGTATTTTTATTTTAACCTTTTGGTTAATGTTACAAGTGTACTCAATCATGTAATAAACAACTGCATTGTACACCAGAGGTTTAATTAATTTGTACTTAGTAGTTGCCGATACTGTGGCAAAAGTTGCATACAAAAACTTGTAAGCACAGGTTGAATTAAGAATGGGTAGCATTATTTGCAAAGCATAGATTCATACATACTTACAGCAAAATGTAAAAACAATACGTATTTTATTCAATTAAATTGTACATTAAAATAATTACATTTGAATATATACATACAGACTTTGTCCAGGGATAATGGGGAATCGTACTAGATGCATTTGGGATAAGAAGCTTTGGTCCAGAAACACATCTGTTTAAACATTCAATTTGCTGGATGTCACCATCAATTCACTAACATAACACATCAATATACAACATTTTGCCAGTTCTGTGTAGTACACACTATTTTAGGCCTCTAGTCGAAGTAATGGCAGGACTTTACAAGAATGATTGGCACAGGACTTGCTTCACCTCACCAGACAGTCAAAGATTTCCAGCTCCAACCAGTTGGCAAATGCTTTAAGCAAAAGATATTAGTAGATGGCATCATTAACAGTCATTTTTAGGCAATTTGCTGGGTCAGATAAACTTCAAGAAGGAGAGCATAAGGGACATAGTATCGGTATAATTTATATTCACTTTGTGTGTAATAGATTTTTAAGGGCTTATATAATTGTAAAATTACTTAAGTAATATCTATATTTTTCTTATCTGTTTGTTTAGGAATGGGAATATTAATGTTTATTGGCTGTCCAATGGATGACTTTGCTGGTTTACAGACAGATGGCAGGTAGGAATGTTTTTATGCTTGTATTTGTACAGTATATATGTATATATATATATATATATATATATATATATATATATATATATATGTGTGTGTATATATGTGTATATATATATATATATATTTTTTTTTTTAACAGGAAGTTACTGCATTACTATGTAGGCTGAACATCACTCTGATATACAGTATCTTCAAAGCTCAACCAGTTCATGTAACTGGTTATATCATGAGTTGAATTACAGTATTAAGATGTAAGGAAAATGTTTGCTGATGTTCACCAAGAGGTTTCACTGAAATAGTTGTGTAGAAACAGCTTTTTACATACTTCAGTTAACCCTTTACCTGCATGAACAGGTGTTACGGAAGATGGCATTGCATATGCCACCCTGCTCTTAGACTTCCTCGGACCATCTACATTTTGTCATGCAGTTGGAGTGGCAATTGGCAACTGATGATTACATACCAAAATTCAAAATTGTAGTATTTTTCTTGCCCTTCAAATATTAATACTCATGTCCTGTGGAAAAAATATATACCAGACAACATAGGCCTACTAACAATTTTATTTATAGTGTTATCTCTCGACACTTATGAGTGCTAACCCCTACATAATGCACATCACAGATAGCAGTGAACAACGTCTAATTCAGCAGACTCATGCATTTTGAAGGTGTTGGTTTCTCTGTAGATATGGTCACAAATTTTCTGTCTAGCCAATGACTCCCAACTACATAAGTATGTACATCTCTTATACTTAGGTTTTAATTTAAAACACGATTGAAGTTCACAGTTACCTATGTTTTATTATTGATTGTTATATTTTGTGTTGGGCAGGTGTTTCTATGATTTTACATGATATCGCTTGTGTAAAAAATTAGCCATTATTGCATTTGGGATTAATGCAAGTGAATTTGATGTTATGTGCAGGAGGCTTACAAGTTTTGAGCCTGGATGTGAATCTAAATGTGACTGTGATAGAAGTAAATTCAGTCCTGTTTGTGGTGAAGATGGAAGGACGTACTTCTCTGCGTGCCATGCTGGGTGCCTTAATACGACAGTTGTGGATGGTAAAATTCTAGAGGTAAGAACCTTGTCATTAACCTTAACTGTGTATGGAAAATGTTGATGGGCTATTTTATCTTTAAGTTTTGCTGGAAATTTGTTTCCTATTTTCTAAAAAGTAATCAATCCCATTGTGAGTCAAATTATTATTAGTTTTATGTGTTTTGTAGATTTAATCCGCAATAGATAGTTCAGACGAGTGATGTAATTTTACCTGTTTTGAATTTTTTAAATTTTTAGCTTATTTACAAAGGAAACAGGGAGGGAAATATGAGATCACTCTCTTATCTGTATGTCAGTCCTCCATCTGAAAATTGTTATCTCCAAAATGGAGCTTGTTAAATTGAGTTCACATAAAATACAGTAAAACCTCTCTCTGACGACCCCTCATGGTTCCCAAAAATAGGGCCGTAATAGAGAGGTGATCATAATGAATTGGTTTGTAATATAAGTGTTTTATTAATATTTATCAACCCCTTGTAATATTTATATTTTTTGATCATGTCTAGAGCTTGCTTCCAAAATTGTAATGGTTTGAAAGTTTTTGTTGCTGTGTCATATCTTGGGGACAATTTCAGCAGTTCATACCTAATTTTATGTTTTTGTCTCGCACATGGACTTTCCCAACTGAAAGTAGCATATATATGATGTTGCAAGATAAAAACGAAGTTTGTAAACACTGCAACTGTAATAAACAGTAGAGGAAATGCTACAGAACTGTTCCGTCATTATTGTAAATCACTTTCTACTTCACAAATAATTTAAAATGTCAGTTAGCAAAGCAAAAAAATTAGCCTTTTTACAGTACGACTCACAGAAGCCGAAAACAAAATCTTTAAGAGAAACGGAACTTAAACTACTGTATTGATAGGTTTTCTAATAACCGAAAGTGCCTATTTATCGGTACATTTTTGTTCACAATTTTTACAACTTAAGTACCAGTAAGTATTGCTGATGACGAACTGAGTTCCCACCAGATGTGCATATTTAATTCTGCACGAGATTAGGTTGCCAAGCAAAACCAACCTAACGTCCAAGGTCTAGTAAGTTATGTAAATTTAGTCATTGTTTCAGAGTTCATACGTGAATATTTCTACCAAAATTATTGACTTGCTTTAATATAAATAGCATCAGTGGCAAAAAATTTTAGTTTAAAAAAAATTACTACCACGGGAATTTTCCTCGAATAATGGTTGCACCTACGCTATTTTGTGTTTAATTTGGCAACTAATTGCTACGATTATGCGGTGAAATGCGGTTTATCTGCCACTTCGGCAGAGAGAATTGCAGGAATAAATAAAAATTTTATGTTATATTTTAGGAGCTTATCAACCGACATTTCAGTTCAATTGGGTTTACGGATGTATTTTGTGAAAAAGCAAAAAATTACTAAACAAATATTTTGGATCTCATTTAGAGAATTATTTGACTAATTGAAACCAAATTCAGTATTTTAACAGTCAGCATTCAAACTTTGAATTTAGGTGGATTTATGGTTTTAGGTTTGCAGTTTCTGTACCAGCACTTAAATTAATTAATTCAATATTTTGACGTATAATTAGCTAAGCATAGAAAATAGATAGGCAATATGTTACAGATTTGTCACACTGCATAAATAACACTAATATTTTTCAGTATCTCAGAAACTACTTAACTGAGTCTTGCCTAATTTCTCACATAATAACTACTACAGTAGTCACCTTGACTGAATGCCTAATCATATTATTTTTCAAAATGGCAACCATACAAGTATTTTTCATGTTAATTCCAAATATTTACATTACCATTTGTTTAACTTTAACCAAACTTTATGTGCAGAAAATAATTATTAAACACAATAACTATAGTAAAAGCAGTGTCTTCATTTCTTGCTTGCACAGGAACGTACACACTGGCGATGCAAGCGGTTTACGAACCACTTGTGAGCAGTATGTTGACCAGTTTGTACTTTGTCCCGATCAAAATCCGTGCGCCCTACGAACCGTTTGTGACAAGCTAAAAAATTTCAGTTTTATTTTTATGAACAGAAAGGGATTTGAAGCTCTAGTCTGGCCATGCTCGCTACAGGTTCTTGTGTTTAGACAGTGCTCATGAACATGCTCTGCTATTAGGAGACTATCATCCACTCATTGTAAGATCCTTGTTGGTTCGGCTGTCCAGTGGATCACTGGAGGTTCGTTGAAATAAATTTTACTTGGAGTATAGTGTGAGCGGCTCACATGTGATTCTTGAACCACTCAGCTCACACATGTATACATTCCTAATAGTACATGCATATGAATTACACAGAAGAAAAGGATTGTGAATGCAAAGATAAAATATTTTAACCATAAATAGAGATGTTAACAGTTTTCTTTTTAATACTTCATCATTGATCATACTAAAATAAGATGGGCAAATTTTTTTCTTATAGATTACACTAAATTAAGATTGGCGTGATTTTTTTAAAGCGTGTCAAGGAAAAATTTTATACCACTGTAAACAGGAATAATAATGACAAAGTTTCAACTATTTCATTTTTAAAATGCCGCCAGTGATTTTGTCTAAAATAAAGGTGTGATTTTTTTCACATGTCATTAAAAATTTTTACACAATTTGTAAACATGTATTATAAAGATAATGTTTGTTTATTTTTAATACAGTGCCACTTATTACACTAAAACTAACTTAGTGCAATGTTTTTTCATGTGTAAAAAATTGTACACCACTGTAAACATGGATAATAAAGACAAAGTTTATCCTGTTGTCACGACAGAAGAATCCAATTTTGACAACACGCATTTACATCTCTGTGTAGGACTTCAACAGAAATCTCAAGTGTTTCAACAAAAAACAATGTGGATGAGTATCTTGGCAAGATAGTTTGTGCACATATGTGATGACAAGTGGCGCACTAGTAGTCCTTGCTGCGAACTGTGCTTGGCACAAGCCGATTAACAGTTTCGTAAGAATTTGATAGTTACTAAACTAACTAAACGTGGTGAGGGGAAGATAAATGTAGATTAACTGACTGCATCCTGTAGGCTAAGACAATGAGTGTTAGCTCCACGAGCGAACTACAGCACGCATGAAAACATGTCCTTCATGGATGACAAGAAGATGCAGAACCCAGCGTGAGTGACCCATGAAGAGAAAGACTTTGGGCAGAGATAATTTAGTTTGTTGCTACTAGATGTCACATAGGGTCCGTAAAGCACACTTATAATAACAGTTGTGCCAATGCATTGGCTGCAATACTAGTTGTAAGCAATGCACAGACTGTGAGAATGAAGTACCAGGCACAGCTCTGCTGGTGGAATGCAGGAGTAAGATTACAAACAGCTATACACGTTCCAGCAGCTCTAACATAGGGCTGACAGATGACCAGTCCGTGGCAGCACACATTATTACTTTCCAGTGAAGGACAATTGCAAAAGAATTACATTCAGAACAAATTAAAAATATCATTCATAATTAAATTATTTAAACCATGTGCCCGAAAATACAAAAATGGGAAAAAATTAGAACAGAACGAATTAACCAATTTTGTGGTTTGTACTCTATGATCTCAGAAAATCTCAACAAAAGCAACGAATAGAACCATGGCACTTTTTTGTGAGGAGTGTTGTTAAGTTTCTCAACCTTTGACGCCAGTTTTTTTATAGAATTCTATGGAATGTCACTTAAGTTTTTTTTGCCACTCAGTGCCACAAATAGTCTAAACGCTGCATAGTTGTTATTTTGTTGGTAATCATACCACTCCCCCAACCGTAAAATCATTTCTGGTTCCATGCCTGGTAAAATGCATTAGTTTGTAGTCTGTTTTTCACCACCATTTTATAAGTTAGTGTTCCAAGAGCTTTACACCACCTATTGAAAACTTCTACTCTGATTTGGGCCAAATTTATCATATCTGTTGAAATACATGAACTATAATGTCAGCTATTCATTTCAAATGACTATTTCACTTTTATTTAATGGCAGCCATGCAATTTTTGAGTAAGTTTGCACCAACATTGAGGAGAGTAGACTCATAAATTATAGCCGGTAATTTCTTGTTGATTATTTTGCAAATTTTCTTATCTAATTAGCACAACATATTGGTGATAGTTCTAAAAATTAAAATTAATATGTATGTATAAATGTTTATAGACTGCTGACTTGTACCCTGTAAACAACTTTTCTACATTTTTGTGAGCACTTGTACGATCCAGCCTTATTTGTGGAATATTTCGGCTTGTGGTCAAAGGAGCGTTATGCTTTATTGAATTGATCAGTTATATGTACAGTAACACACAAAGTAAAACTACCTGAAAATAAAATTGCATGTGGAATTTTAAATTTTTAGTTCATTTTGATGAGGATCACCTTAGGTTTTTTTTTATGGTTTCATACACTCATATAATAGATTTACAATTATTCTGAAACATTGCTATGGAAAACAACAAATAAGACCAGTTATGATATGAAATTAATGACTCATATTTGTGATAATGGCTAGCAGACTGGAATACATCTCTGTACCTCGTAATTTAATGTTAGTAAATTTGAATTTGATTGGTAAGGGTTTACAATTTTTTCATTGTAATTAGTTCATAAAAATAAACAACCTTACCTTCATTAAGATGAATAAAGTTATAGCTTATAATCAAACAGTTGACGTTAGGTAGTTTTCGTTTGTATTAAAATACATTTTTAATTTATAATTTTCCCTTTCACTTTTGACAGTTTTCTTCTGAGGCAGTGCAGTATGTCGAGTTGTGAGGGGGTCTCTTCTCTCCGTGTATACGATGTGTTGTTTATTTATAGATGTTGTTGCTGGAAGTTATGACATCCCTGTACCTGCGGCGCCAGTTGTAAGTGGGCTGTTCATGTGTGTTGTTTAGTTTAGTAAGTTACTGCCCTTCCTCCTTATTCCTTGCAGCTACCTTCCATTACCGGCAGCAGCTGATTGCGGTGAGCAACGACTCTGACAAGTCCTCCAGAAATTAAAAGTATTTCTCTTTGGTTTTTACATGCCCGGATAGCCTGAGGTATTTCCAATGGTGTTCACATAGAGAGAAAACATTAAGTAAACATATAAAGATAAAAAAGTTTCCGTTTTTTTTTGTTTATTATTGGTTCACCTGTTGTAAATAGAACAATCGTTGCTTAACCACTTAAATTCATTTCAGTAACCTTTTCAGCTTAAAAACGTAAACATTAATAGGTGATATCTGTGCTTGACTTGACGTAGTCTAGAGTGTTCGTCCAGGTTTTTCGGCAGTCGTGATATGCCTGGGTTTGCTCAACCAGCAACAAAAAAACTACAGAATACACATTGCTAAATTCCCGACGGTGTAGTAAAAAACCGTAATTTCCACTTGTGCACCTGTTTAGTGCACCTATCTACTTGGATATACTAACTAGTCAAAAACGTAAAAAAAAAAAAAAAACATTGCCGGCAATACCGCCTACTTTACTCGCGAATCCACCCTCTAGGCTTCACAGCCCCTCTACCATATCTAACATGTCCTCCTCCTCCTGCCATGACACCCCAACAACTCAAAAAGTTTAGCCAGCCATATCCCGACGACCGGTCACTAGCTACGATGTATCACAACTAACTCCTCCCGGGCGAACACTCTGACTTACTCGGCCGAGTGGCGGAGGGATACATCAGGATCCAACTTGCTTAAAAAACTGGTTAATTGACATTTATAGCATAAAATTTATATGTAACATAGTTACTGACAAATTTGCAAAGGGATTTGTTCCACCATACCAGCTAAATATTCATTAAGTTTATTAATTGGGGATGTGCAGCGTCATCAATCTGTCGCGGATTACCACCTTTTTGGAGTTTTGAGCCCGACACTACCACCCACGTCGATCAAGAAACACCCTGCAGAGTCCCCGCATACCAGCACGTCCCTGTATGTGCCTCCAAGCGAGTGAACTCTGACCTGCCTGCCAGATAAATTCATCCTAACACAGGCTAGCTCAGAGCTTATTTGAAATTTTAAAACCCAGCGTTTCTCTGTATGTGCTTCCAAGTAAGAGAACTATGACCAGCCTGCCAAATAAATCCCATTCCAGGAGAAGCAAGCTAAGAGGCTACTTGAGATTTAAAAAAATCCAAACAAGGCAAAATAAAAGAAAAAGTTACTTAGAAAAGTTGCTTGAAATTAAATTAGCTTTAAAATGAGTCCAAACACGATATGACTCATACAAAATCGACACATAAAATTTAATACTTTTATCTTGCCTTAACAGTTAAATTTTAAGTTTTGAATAAAATTTTAGTTTTAATTTCTCTACTAGCATTCCCAATTAATATGTTGGATCCCGCCGTATACATCCTTATCCCTGGTTAAATTGGCCTACTTAAATTGTTGTGCACAATAAAAAAAAATTAACTAATTAAGACAAAATAATAGAAATTACTATATGATAAGCGGCCAATTAAGTGCTACGTGCCAACGCACATCACAGAGTCAACATCAAAAGCAGGAATAAGTGTTTCATATTGCAGCATTCAAACCATATGTTTCAAGAGTTAGGTGACAGTAGCTGTCATTTAGTTCTTGTGACCCCTTTTCTCTCCTAGAGCAGTTGTGCTCTTTACAAAAGGGTTTTAAGTGTGTGTGTGTTTAATTTCTGACATTTCTGACTGTAATATTTTATACAGTATTTAGAATTATGAAATGTTTATTCAGTAGTGCTGAGCCAATACCGATAACAAATATTACCCAATATTAATGCATCGGAACTGTCCAATCTGATACTTGCTTCTAGCCAATACAAGGTACTAGTATGAATAATTTAAAGTTTTAATTTATTATTGTGCTTGTGAAGAAATGAAACATAAAGTGAAATCTCGTAATTCTGTGCCAGTTGTTTACAGTTTTAAATAATACAGTAATTTTCTTAAAGTTCAGTTCATGTTGCCGTCGCACAAAATACGAACAGATGTCAAACTGGCTGTCATAAATAATACAAATATGTATGGAGAACTGTTCCAAAACACTACTACAGGAATGAACACTCACCAAAGAAAGATGACACCTTAAACCAGGGCCAAGGCAGAGTGAACTTTCAGTGAAACAAAATGGCAGCGAGTAGAATGGCCATGGTTAGCAATATAGAAATGAACTAACCATAACTGTGTGGGCAATCTATTTTACCCTCACATCATAGTATTTATGATTTTCCTAAGATGTAAACATTAGTGTAAGAAAATTGTAAATACTTTTTCGATGTTTGAAAAGTATTTTTTAAGTGGTAGTGATTAAACTTTTATTATGTACAAATTGTATTTTTTATTCTGCTATATTTGTAATCCATTGTCAAAAATACATTGTTTTGACTTCTAAATTAATTTAGATGCAAAATAACTCTCATATACTGGAATATCTGTGTTGGTTTTAACTACAAATTTTCTTATTCTGTATTGGTTACTTAAGGTTGGTAGCCTGTTGAAAGATCTGTTTCTTCAAACCATTTTAACAAACCGATAGCAAGATAATGAAATAATTATTTTAGTATAGTATTTACTGTATTTACCCATGTACCACTCACCCCCACGTAAGACCCGCTCCCCATATTGTCAACGTACTCTCTTGAAGAAAAAATTTTTTTCACTGTTTTGTTTGAATTTAATTTATTTTTTGCATAGTAAATTTAATTAAATTATACCCCAGATGTATAGACCCACACCCCTTTTTGTTAATATGCTCTAATGAAAACATTCTTTTTTCACTATTTTGTTTTAATTTAATTTAATTTTGCATAAAAACGTAATGAAATTATACCCCAGAAGTATACCTAAATACTGCGTAGCACCACACACAACATGTTGGAATAAAGATGGCAATGGCTGGCTGCATGGAACATGAGCGAACGATCAATGGAAACATATATTGCACTCTGTTAGCTACAAGTCATAACTGAAGAGCGCGCTCAACCATGCTGTACTGTGGCACATTCTGACGGAGCCACGAAACACTATCTCGGCCTCCGCGGTGCTTGCGCGTGTGTAGATGCTTGTTCATAGGGCCAAGCAAGTCAAATAATTAATTGTGTATCATCATCGTTGTAGTATGCAGACATTCTTTGAGTAAAATAATACACTAAATGGCGTGGTGCAGTTCGGCACGGTCCAGCGCTGCCTAGATTGCTGGAGTTTGGCACGTCCCGGAGGGCGTCCACTGCGCCACGAGCTGTACGCACGGCACAGGGTGTGGCTGACAGTAATGCTGGTATTGTGTATTTATATCTAATAAGCTACAATCTGATGGTATTGTATATATACTTATATTTCCTTTGTAGTAAATGCTTCCAGCAGTCTGTAATGTATGGTAAAATCCCCTTTTTCCAGGCCTTATTTTTCATCCAAAACCATGATTTACATGTATTACCCATACCCCAATTTTTCAATTGCGGGTGGTACATAAATAAATACGGTAACCTAGTTATGCATGTTAAGAATAAATGCTGATCAGTTCTTAAGACATTTAACTTAAACCTTTTTACTGATATGTATATATTGTCCTCATAGCCCTCTTCAGTGTGTTAGGCCAAAAGTGTGTTAAAAATAAAATACCTACTTCTAAAATAATTCACTTCACGAGTCGCTAGTGTTATAAGGATAGTAAGGTAGAAATTTTAATTTTTTTGTTTGAGTTTGGAAATGGCTTGTTGCATAATACTTGTAATTAAAAGTGTTATAATATTACAACATTTACATTTTTAAGTATGTATCGGTATCAGATATCGGCTGTATCGGATTAGCTCTTATATCCAGTAGACTCAAAAAGTAAGCATAACTGTTCTAAGCAAAATTTTTTCCATTTGCCTAGCAAGGACCAAGACAATGAGTGAAACATTTTTTTCCATTTCCTACTTCTTTATGTTGTACATCATATATCACTAAAAGAATATGAACCTAGAAAAAATACAAATTAAAGACTGAGTATTCAGTGAATTCAAGTCTTTGGTCACGTTGAGGAAGAGTTTGTTGAGCTGTTTCTTATTATTTTTGGCACCACTTTGCATTGTTCTTCCTGTAATTTTTTGTTGACTCTTCCACATGATTGGTGTTACCTCTAGCTGACTGGTATTTATTTTATGGAACCTATTTGCACAGTTTTTTAGATACCTCAATGTGCTCCTAACCATCAATCAGCTATTAGTCATATCCTAATTTATAGGTACTGTTACAACCAATCCTACTTGAGTTCTCAGCTGGGTAGTTGGTTTTGCTGCTGTATATAAGTGTTCTTGAAATTGGGCTCTCTCAGAATTTTGAAGATGAATTTAAGTCTGTGCCTGTGGGTATTTGGTAAACAAGTTTCTGTACTGTCCGCGCTTTGAGGGGCAAATGCCTTTGTCCCAAACCTGGCTGCAAAGTTTCTTATTGCTGACTCCAGCCACCACAAGATGTACTCTGTTACATCACTCTTCTCTCTCAGCTTGCACTCATAATGGGGGAAACTATATTTTTAAGTTTGCAGACCAATCACATTCCCATCACTCACAATGATTTGATGAACAAAGAGGAATTTTCGTGGCCTGGTCCCAGTTAACTTCCTCTCCTGCTGCACTTTGAGTCTTTTCAAGATGTCCTCAATGCGACCTACAAAATTTTTGATGATACATGTAAGCTGTCTGTGCCGGATGTTGAAAAGTCTGTTCCTGCATCACAGATTTTACTTCCAGCGCCCAAGTGAATAACTCTTTTATTTCGCATGGCACTACCAGGCATATCACAGGTAAAATATTTCCAAGCAGATTGTTATGATACTGTAAACTGCCTTATGACATCCTTCCAGATACAGGTGATCCAGCTACTCAATGTCCTGCTACAGCTTGAAGGTGGACATCAGTGTGGCATACTCCAAATAGTGTCCCTCAGCAGGGATTGTAGTATATTCAGTGCAGGCACCTCAGTTTTGCTATCAGTTACTAGACCCGCAGGTTATCTACCTAGCCATTCAGGGATTTCAGCTTTCTCAAAATGTCTGTATTCCTGCCATGGAGTCTGATTATTGGAAGGGTAAATCGGTAGGCTTTTGACACAGAACTGGTTGTACTCCCATTCACAGTCATTGTCCTGTCAGGCCTTGCTTTGCAACATGGCCCATGTGCAGGTTGTTGCCCTGTTGCCATGTGTACCTCACATTCAACAGAAATAATTTTGAAAAAAAAAAAAAAACATTGCGTGTGGTACAACAGTGTTTACAGTTTTCTTTACTTTTTATGTACAATTTGTTTGTTGGCATTTCATTTCTACTAATAGATTCCTGGCTTCTAAACATAACATGTAAAATCCATTGTCTTCTTCTAAAGTTGTATTCAAGTACAGTACATACGTTCGGCTTACGAAAAATTGAGTTATGTAATAAGCTGAACACTGTAACCTTTACTTAAGTTGGCATATTACTGTACCTAATCACCCTACACTGTACCAGAAGTTGATTTAATATCAATAACTATTTTCAAATGATGTCACTTAACCGTTTAAATATTTCATTCTCAAACTTCATATTAAATTTGTCTAACCTTCACAACGGTCCTCATGCTAATGTAATGTCCATGCTTTCTCTCAAGCACTCCCATTGCTGCACACTTATTGCCAATTTTAAGTCACCACTCACTGCCAGCTCCACTGCTCCAGTGCCCTCCGTGCCACCTGTTGTTGAGTCACTGCTATTGTCACGTTGCTGCAATCTCCTTGCTGCAACTTTCCATGCACCTGTTCAAGGGTCAAGCAACCATAGGTCACTCAGCAGCTGCCCGACTCTATCCAGATCATTCTTAGCAATCACTGTGACTCCAACAAATTGGACTGCATCGAAATTTTCCAGGTGGCAGGCCTGTTTTTCATATCCATCCTGCAATAGTGCATCTTAATTTACCTGTTGTAATGCACTCCCAGCCTAAAGCAAGCCGACACCATTAAGGAGCAATAAACACTTGGCTCGTGTGATCCGGGATGAGAGGCAAAGAAGGTGTTTAGTGGCCTCGTTTGCATGGTCTGGGCATTGTCTTATATTACTGCAGTAAATTCCAATAACAACAACATGTGGCCAGAAGACAATCTGCGTTCCCTGTTGGTCAGATTTCACCAAGCCTAGCACAAAGAAGTTTCTACAGTAGTTAATAGTACACAAGTCATGTGTGACCTTTAACAACACATTCACTGGTGATGGATTGCTGGTAGAGTCTCTTTTGTCTGACCTTCACAATTGCCTGATCCCAATCTGCTGGACTTCTACATCTGGGAGTTCATATTCAGCCTCATTTATGAAGTCCCAGTGGAGGTGAAATGTAATCTCGTTGCAAATATTACTGCAGCAACTGGCACAATTATGGACATGAACTGTGTCTAGATGAGTCCACTAATCACTGGTGTATCAAAAACTGTCACACACCTCATTATTGTACAATTTTGTCATTTCTGTAGGCATGTAAGTACTGTTGTATTTGTGTTTATCTCAATTTTTTAAATATGTTTACTTGTATTGAAACATGCTGCCTCGTATGTCACACTTCATTGAGATGCACTTCAGCGTGTAGTGCAGGGTATCATCTGTGTTACTTTCTCTCACTTAACTTTCTTGAAAATTGCTGGACTGGCAGTATTTAGCTAAAGTGATAGTTTTTTTTACTTGATTACTAATCAATAAGTACAATAACATACAGCTTGGGGGTAGCAGATTTTTATATTATAATTCTCTAACAACTCGTATTTTATTAATTAATAGGGAAGCTTTTACTAACACTTTAAGTGGTGTAATGAGCTTTGTCAACAAAACATATTTCAAATGTTTTTGCTTAGTTTCGGGGTGAAAATTGTGTTTTTTTTTTTTTTTTTTTTTTTTTTTTTTTTTTTTTTTTTTTTTTTTTTTTTTTTCATGTTTTAAATTATAATAAATCATCTTTAAAGTGTTCTTTACACAAGCTTTCATTTCTAGAAACAAATTTAGCCTTGCATGATATTGTAGTTATATTTGTAAAGTTCTTGATTGTCAACTCTTGAATTGTGCAGGGTTTTAAACTTGCATTAAAATATTTTTTGCTTATTTGTACTCAATTGTTATTTTTTTGTTTGGTGGTTTCCAACACTTAGTACAGTACTTTTTTAATATGTTTAATTATTTGAAAATGTTGCATATCACTGACCTAAATTGAAGGGCATGGGGGAAGACAATGGTAACCCAAAATTATAAAATATTTGAATTTGGTGCAGGAACATAATTGTTATCTCTTACTATACATTAAATAAGTCATATATATATATATTATTATTATTATTATTATTATTATTATTATTATTATTATTGTGTGTGAGATTTTTAAAAGTTTGTTGCAATGGGAGTTTACAATTAAATTTTATTGTGTAGCTGATTAATTTTCAGAGGTTGTATACTATAATAAAGAATTGTGATTTTTATTAAATTTCTTTGTTAAATAGTACCTTAATATATGCATAACTCAACCGTGATAAATAGTAGGTTACCATTGTCTCTTCTCTTACACTTTAATTATTGGAGTGCTTCAGGAATGTGTATCTTATTTAGTGAAAATAATTTTGGTTATTGCAAGTAGGGAATGTTTTTATACGTGTGGATTAGATTTAGTAATATGTAAACTAAAATCTTAATTTCAATTATCTTCAAAGAGAGTAATTAAGTAATTTGGTTTTAAACCACTGTAAGCTAACTACTGTAGTAATTTATTAGTACTTAATGTGTATTTAAATATTTGCTTTCTGCAAAGACATATTAGGGAATATTTTCTTCTTATGCATTAAAGATCATTGTTCTGAAATAGAAGTACAGTTACAAATTATGTTTTTAATTAAGAAATGTCTTCTGCATCAAGATAGGAAACCTACTCTAAATTTATTCAAATTATGATCTTCAGCCTTGTGTCACAGGCATTTTTCGTATGTATATTGACATTTATATTTTATGTTTTATATTTCAGTATGGTAATTGTTTGTGCCTACTGCAACCAGATTTTGAATCAAGCAATCAAACACTAAGGATGCTTCCAGATCACAAACCAGTTGCAAGTTTAGGCTATTGTGACTTGGCATGTGACCAATTTGTGTGGTACATAATGTTGTTCTCACTATTTGTCTTCATACACTCCACATCTGAAGTTGGCAGCATGCTGCTAATACTGCGTTGTGTTGATCCTCGGGACAAGGCCATGGCCCTAGGACTCATACAGTTTGCCATTGGTTTGTTTGGTAAGTTCACTTAATTTTCCTTTGAAGTTTAATTATTTATAGTGTAATTTTTCATCAACTTAATTTTACATTCTGTGAGGATTACTATTGAACAAATTTTTGTTCACATTGGACTAAATTATATTATTTCAGCTACATATAAAACATTTATAACTGTATCACCTGTAATATGTCTGTACTAATTGATATTAGTTACAGAACTACATATAAAGTTCTTTATTGGGATATTTTATAGGTACATATACATTTTATGAGCAAATACAGTATTTTGGTATTTAAATACCATATTTGCCAGCATATAGGAAGACCCTGCACATAAGACGAGTCATGGTTTTGAAAGTACAAAATCTTTAGAAAAAAGTAAATTATTAATTTTGAAATTCCGGACAGAAAAATATTTTTCTTTCATTTGCCAAAAACATTAAAAATTTTGTTTAAATATTTTTAATACATTTATTACCAATATATAAACATCATAGGAGACACATAAACCAATAACATTGGCTACTACTGCCTTCCGGGAGCCCAAGAGCAAAGGCAATGCACAGCCAGAGACATCATCAGTTGCCAGCAGCTGTGCGCGACTTGTCAATGCCGGACTGAGGCACGCCGCGTGCTACACGGCAACGCCGGGCTGCAACAGCTGCTTGCAAGGTCATCGCATTCCTGTGCGCTGTTGTCGCCTGCCAGCCTAGAACTAGACAGTACACACATGAATGTGTGGTACGGTACCTAGATCCTCGTTTTCTCCGCCCGAGAATTTTGTGCTGGCGAGACAAAGGATCTGAGCACACGAACCTAGATCCTCGTTTTCTCTTCCCAAGAATTGTGGACTGGCGAGACAAAGGATCTAGGCATGCGCTCCAGCTGCATCAATCGCCAAGCGACGCACACTTTGCTCTGAGATAAAAGTGCCCTTTGTTACGAATATGACGCTCATCAAAATTTTGTACCGTAAATTTTATTTAAAAACAGGGCACTTGTTTTTATTTGTGACGGAAAATGCAATTCCTTGAACCATCATACAACTCCACAGCTTACAGCTTAATTTTCAAACAATTTTTAGGTTACCAAAAATTTTCACACCTTCATACGAGACGAGTAACAATTTTTGAAGGCCAAAAATATATAAAATGGTCGTCTTATATGTCAGCAAATATGGTATAGGCTGCACATTTTTTCATTAAAAAAATTACTGCAAAAAGTAGGTCATATTTACAAAACATTGCCATTAAAATTATTTTCTCAGCTAAACATGTTTAGTTTCGAAGGAAGTCATTAAAATAACACCAAATAAATAGCTCCGTGGCTCATGTATGTGAGAAACCACCTTGGACACAAAAGTTATGTTTAATTTTAACAAACATTCTTGTTCGGCAGCCGTCACCTTGCTGTCTTTCAGACTTTCCCGTTCCAGTCAATGTCTGTGGCGAGCCCACACTTGCTAAACAAGATAACTTTTCTTTATAAGTCTGATACAGATATTGTCTGGTGTGCAAAATGAACATCCTATCCAATTTCTGTCTTTAAACCCACACATTTGTAATACAAGTACTTTATTACAAATTATCACAACTAAAAACTCATCAATAATACCAGTATCTGGTTAAAAATGGCAAATGGAAAGTTCTCCCAGAGTGGGAAGGGGAGAAAATAAGCTATGTTTAGATGACACTGATAAATGAAAGTGACTGGATAAAAGTGGCAGATTTGGTGACAGTATGTTGTGCTCACTGTCAGAATGATTAATGTTACCAGTGCCAAAAGCTAGCTGGCCTGCTACAGGCACTTTATTATTAACAGCAATCAAGTTAGTGCTGTTGTCATGGCTGGGGTCTATGCACTTATGATGCCTGGCAATATTTACAGGAATATGAAAATTCTTAGTGGCACTATATTTTCTTAAAATATAAATTAACCCTAATTTTTCATCAAAACATTTTTGGTGCAGTCAATTCATGCACACAGCATATATAAGCCTAAAGTCCATCCACACAGAAATATAAACACATGTACACACATGCATAATCTATACTAATGGGTCCATTTACAATAACATTTAGATAAAATAATGCACAGGTCCTCAGAATTGCATTTGCATGTGTGTGAACAAAAAAAAAAAAAACAGGCATATTTGCATGGTCCTGATGTTTCACATTCCAAGCCAGCTTCCTAAGCTGGCAAATGGTAAGGACAAAATGTTAAGGAAAACAATGTATTGTAGAAAATTCATAGAAAAGTGGCAAAGGGTACAGCTAGGCTGGGCGCAGAATGGTGGATGCTTCTCATGTAAACAAAGAAAGTGGGGAGAAAAGATCACTTGGCTACTGTTTACAATAACATTTGTGTATGTAGAATTGTACAATTACTTACTGAATTGCACTTGCAGTTGTGTGAACAGAAAAAAAAACTGATAAACAAGATATTATTTTATATAGTTGTGAAGTTTCTTTGTCTAAATCAGCTTTGTTTCTATGTGGACATATCAAAAATTTTAATGATAGATTTTTGGTTATCATACAACATATTAAATTATAAAATAAAAAATTTAGGCAACTACAGCAGCGTATTCCTCAGCCATAATTGTGAGGGAGAGGGGCCTAGTTCAGTTGTAAAAAAATTATTGTTTTGTTAAATCAGGTGGGATAATATGAACAGAACAATAGAACATCTTTAGTACGAACTCATAATGGAATGTTTTGACATATTGTGAAATGTATTAACTTATAGAGTAAGGCACTTTATTAGTAAACAGAATAATTTGGTGTAATTTATAAAAATGCTCACCATTACAAAACCCTACCAAGTATGACTAGGAAAGTATGCCAGTCATAATAATACAGTGCTGGCCGAATGGCTCTGTTCTTATTTCTGTGTGTGTATGTGAGCAAGGCTTAAAGGCAAGAAGGTTAAAATGTGTGTTAATTGGCATAGGCAGAGGAGCAGGTAGTCAATTACTTAGTTGCTACTGTGAGGGAAAAAAATCAGTATGAACCCTAAACGCATGCAAATATTGTGCTTGACCCATCTAAATCAAAGAAGCCAGGTTATTTGTTAGGATGGCACACTTAGTACACCTTAAATCACGTATTGGGGTTCAGCTACAGAGAAAGACTTAAGACGTGTATGTATATTTATCACTATGCTGATACGTCATACATGTCTGGCTGGCATCTACAGTATGGGGCAAGAAGTAATTTCCTTTCATGTTCACAAGAAAGTTTTAGTGCCATGCAATAATTTTTGGATAAACAATTCTAAAAATGGGGAGTCTCTGTTGTTGGAATAGCTGCTAGTTAAGGGCATGGGCCCCAAGTTTCTCTGCTCTAGAGAATTATTTTTCTAAACCCAGACAAGAGTCAATAACATAAAATTGCTCTGTAACTTTGTTGCGACTTTGTTTTACTATTTAATGTAATTTTTTTAGACAAATGTTATACATATTTTTGCTAATTTATCAATTAAAAGGAATTTTCATTAATTAACTAATTAGCTACCATCATGCTATATTTTCTCTCGACAAAATCAGAGTACACAGATAAAACCAGTTATAACAAAATTAGAGAGCGATTTTACGATATCCGCTCCCATTTGTGCTTTAACCAATAATTATCATCAAAAGTGTAGGAACTTGGGCCCAAGTCCTTAAAGGGTTTTGTTCTGCGTATTGTTTCTAGATGTCAAACTAAAGCAGTATTTTTTTTCAGGTAATGTTCCATGCCCCATTGTTTATGGAGCTGTGGTGGACTCTGCATGTTTAGTGTGGGAAACTACATGTGGAGAGCAAGGTGCCTGTTGGCTGTATGATAGCAATGTCTTCCGGATGTTTTTTCATGGTATGTTTGTAATTTGGATATTTTTTTAGCAAAATAAATGTGCTTAGTTACAAATGAAATACAGCAGATTCTTAAAATTCCTTTTTTTTTTTTTTTTTAAATAATAGGCATGCGGGGAAATGATGGACACGGTTTTGCATTTTATAGTAGAGAAATATCGTACATAACCTCAAAATGCATATTTGTTGGAGCCAACAGCTTTTTAAAAACAATTTATTCAATTTATGATTACATTTTCTCAAATAACAAAACAAACTATCCAAATAGTAAAATAATTGTGAGATGAGCAACTGATGCTCCCTGATACTGCAGTAATTGAGCACACTGAAATACCACCACACACAAAGCCAGGAAGATCACACTTGTCTTACTGTGCTTTTAAAACTTCATGAAAATGATATCATAACATCATAGAATGTTTGATTCACAATCATAGATATTTGATATATTTTCATTACCAACTACCTACGAGTGCTGGATATGTACTCATGGCCACCAGACTGAATGTTTGATACATTCTCAATGCAGCCAACGTATGAAAGTAGTAAACATGTAAGAATAAGAACGTTAAATGTGCTTTCATTGTTGCCAACATTCAGTACTACTGTTTGTAGCAGATTTTTACTATCTGCCACTGTTTTACTTTCACAAAACGTTGAAAAATATTGCTGTGTGCAATCTTTGGTAAATGTACCTTTTGTTTTGAACGGATGATAGGGGATAAATAAAGAAACAGCAATTGTGGAATGTGGTTAATGCTATCATTATTTAAATAGGAATATTGTAGGGACAGAGGTAAATTAACAGAAATATGGTAAAACTTATATAAAGGGAATTAATTTTTGATAATCCACTTTTTACGCATACATACTTAAAGACTGCATGGTGCAAAGAGTCAGTAGTGAGGTAAGGTAAAGTAATTGGACTTTCACCTTGTCGACAATGAGGTCATTAGAGACAGTGACCCCAAAACTCAGTATAATGACAGGAGCTGGGAGAGAAGACGGCCATTGCCTTTGTTAAGGAACCATCCCAGCATTCACCTGGTGGTTTCGGGGAAACTATTGAAAACCGAAATCAGAATGGCTGATGGAGCCGGTGATTGAACCCAGGTCCTCCCGGAAGCAACTATTACGTGCTACCATTGTGCCACCTTACTCGATAGTTAGTAATGACAGGCACATAAGTGCACAAGTGCATATGAACACCCATTTTTCTGTGAAGCATTTTTGTAAAATATTTGAAACATTCTTGTGTTTTTTGTAGTGCCAATATAAATTGTAATGGGGGGCAACGGTGGCCAAGCGGTCAGACCTTTCGTCTCCCACCAAGGCGATCCAGATTCGATTCCCGATGGGGTCGGTCCCCAGATTTTCGCATGCAGGATTCGTGCCGGATGTTGCCGCTGGTCGGCGGGCTTTCTCGGGGATCTCCCATTCATTCCGGTGCCGCACCAGCGCTAAGGACCTCAGTGTTAAGCACTGACCAAAATCTCTCACTGATCACAATTGCACTGAGTTTTTTTCCTGTAAAGCTGCAATGTTGCAATGTTGTATCATGCACAACTGAGCTGTGGTCTTCTCTCTGCGCAAGTGCACGACGAAATGACATTACCACTTATGGGAGTTTTAACGTTGGAGAAGTGTACAGGTCTGACTGTGCTCATACCAGATTATCGTCGAAAATGTTTTTTCTTTCACCTCTTGGTGGCAGCACTTACTGGTGTATCCAGTGTTACAGATTCACAACTATAAAACATCTTTTCTAGATGCCAGCAGATATGCTTTGTCTTATACCAAGCCAAACAAACATTTGGAACAAACATATGACACGAGCCTTGAGCAAAACTGGCGAGGAGACATTCAGTGTATATATAGTAAATGTAAAACAAATATCAATACTACAGAATGCTGCTAATGAATGTATATTAGCACAAACACTTTTTGCATATTACACCCTAGTTATGAAGTGTTTTGGATAAGCATACTAGAAAATAATATTTTATGTTGGATGTTACGAACTAAAATAATACAGTATTTACCCATGTACCACCCCACCCCCATGTAAGAGACCTGCACCCCACATTTTCATATACTCTTAAGAAAAAAATTTCTGCTATGCAGTTCCAATTTAATTGCATTTTGTTCTAAAACATAATTAAATAACATAAAAAATTATGTGAATTAAATAAGCCTATGTGGACAACACATTAAGAAAAAAATTATGCTCAAAAAGTTAAAATAATGTTCAGCACCATTTAATTTCCTGGAATTAGTGATAATGGAACCTCAAGGCTCGCTGATGCACTGCTGCATGGCATGCGAATGATCCACAGTGTACTGAGTCTTGTACTAAGAGGAGCAATGAAACACCATCTGGGTCATATTTCTTTGTGCCAAATCACACGCCGCGCTGTCAGTGTCTAGATCCTCGCTCATTGTACTAGGAAAGTGAGACAAAGGATCTAGGTAGACGCTGGCTTGCCATAGCTTGGCATGTTCCGACGTGCTGCAAGCTCGGCACGCCCGAGCAGGCCGGCTGCAGCCGACACATCACAGTTGTCTTGGCTGAATGCACCTATCTTCCTGTCTATCTCCTACTGTTCCAATAAATGGAGAAAATTCCAATGAAAAAAAAAAGACAGTGAAAACTGATTTAAAAGTTTGGAATACCACAGGGGTAACCTACTTTTGCTTTCCCATAATATATTCTTGTCTTATTTTTAGTTCTCTGCTAGAACAGAGTTCTGAAAAACCTTACATTCATTACAGTTTCTTTAACCATTGTTCTTTTTTCTTTGTCCCACACAAGGGCATGGTTACAAATTTATCACTATTTGATTTTTAACAATTTATATGTTACACTTTATCACATGTACAATGCAACTGATGGTTTATTAGAATCAAACGTATCAAACGTATTACTCTTCAATCAGAATAGTGTGAAAAAATTAATTGTTATCAAATTCCTAGGCATTAAATAACTAATTATAGTAGACTTGTTATGAAATACCAGCAATGACATACACTCATAATCTTTTAGTGAAATAGGTATAAACATAACTCTTAATTATTATAAGCTGATTGAAAATTAATAAAATTATAATGGTTTGATGTGCATACAATTTCTATTTTGTGTTTAAAATTTGTGAGATAAACAAGCTTCCAAAGTAATATTTTATGCACGTTAAATTTTAACAATGCCTTGGAACAGCAATTACAGTATATGTATGTTGACTACAAAAGGAGAAAATTGTTTAGTTATAAATGACTTCTTAACATGTTAACGAATTTGTAACTCTGCTCATATTTATTCTCCGTTCATTCTAACCTAAGTTTTGAAGTAAACAAATAACATCATATTATTGCACTTAGCTAGCTTCTAATTGGCTTAATTTGTGCGGCGCGCCGACGTACTATTTCCAACCGACAAAACTGTGTACAGTAGGTATCATAGAAAACAACATTGTTGCTATATATGAAAACAATATTGCGTGAAAATTTTGTACATGTTATTGACATACGAAAACTCAAATTACTTAAAAACTTTAAAAAAAAAATTTGACTTTGTGTGCAGTTACCGTATATTTCAAAATTCAATTGTAATTATCAAGCCATGACTAACGATCATATTAAAATATTCTGGTCCTGACGTAACAAAAATTTGGTACTCTAGGCAGGAAAACATCGTCAACAAAATGAGTGATTAAACTTACTGTAATTCTTGATACTTACCGTCCTTTTGGATTATTTTGTACTTTATTTTGGAAAAGTCACATTTGGTAAATCACCAAACACTCTGCCAGTATCACAGCACATATTTGTATGGTTTTATGAAAAATGTTATGTGAGATTTTTAATCGTGCTTTATAGACATCACTACATTTTGTTTAATGATGAAGACATATCCGCATTTCAAAATCCATGCAACACATTTTCACTGTTCACTGTTCACATCCAACGTCACATAACCTCTAATCCGCAAGTATATGGATCATGTGAACATTACTGATGCAAGGACAGAACGAAATAGATTAAGGAATTTTGGTATGAACGAACTGGAACAGAAAATAGGTATACGGAAGAAACCATTCGCTGTAGCCACAACATTGACGTGTTAATGTCCAAAAATGCTTTGAGAAAATAAAATAATTAATTCATGTGTGATATTTCCAACCAATTTTTACGGTGGTAATTATAACTGAACTAACTCTTTTGGTATTTTCAAATTATCATATATCTCTTAATACTGGCAAGTGTCCCAAGAAACTCGTACATTAAACAGTGCGTCAGTCATTAAATAACTTGTGGATCAACTCTATGGATGTTTTGTCTACTAACCATAGTAATAGTAAAATACATATAGCATCGTAGATTGTGTTTGCAACATCTTTTAATATTATGTATTTGTTTATAAAACTTTCTTATTAGATGATGGAGTGGTAAATTTATATGTACACAACAGATATGAAAGATCTATTTCTTATGCAAGATCACAGTGCATGGCAGTCGTCAGCCAATGAACATGTTTGTTTTTAATTTGCTTTGTTTATTCTAAAACTCAGGTAAGGGTGAACAAAGATTAGTAGGATGAAACAATCTGCTATGTATGCCTATTTTTTCTTGTGTATTACTGATGTAGGAGTTCTGTTTTGTACCAATGGGCATGGGGATCAGGCTAGAATACAAGGATGTCATGATACATTCTTGGAAAGGAAAATGTAAAAAAGAATAGCTAGCTTGACAGAACTATTGGGGACTAGAGGGGAGTGCAGGAGGGCATGCAACTGTAATTCTTTTCTGCAGGTAGCATCTGAATCATCTAAGCTGAAACTAGACTGATTTTCTTAAGTCCACTGGTTTCTATTTATACTTTTTTTATTAACGTAATTTTTTAATCCAAACGACTGCAGATATCACTAAACCGACTCATATATATGTTGAAATTAGTTTTTACTTAGAAGTGTATTTTTTCAAGAAAAATTTAATAATTTAAGTTAATTATTAAATTAATAAAGTAATTATTGAGTTAATAACTAGCCAAGACTGCTAAATAAAGGAAAAAACAGGCCTTTTGAAATTAACAGTCATCTTAATGGATTACACGAGGCCATATTTGGTAGCAGCAATAATCAACCATTCTGCCATTGTCATTTGGGAACATCTGGACAACCCAACCCACTTTGCGTCCCAATCTTGCACACAGCAAATTCTGTCGCTTCCCTACGTTTAAGTGATATCTAGGTCATCATTTTGCAACCACTAGAAGTTGAAGGTGGCCATACAAAAGAAATTCAGTTCTGCAAAAGGGGATTCGTATACCTTCAGCTTTAGTAGAAGTGTATCATTGTCCTTAGTGTTTATGTTGAGGAATAGAGAGCTAATGTCTCACTCAGGATGTACACAAAAATTTTCTCAAATGACACTTGGATTTTTTTTTTCAAAATTACTCTTGGATATTCTGAATTGTTTCTTTATATAGTGGGATGATAAATTTGAATTTTTGTATTTTTTGTAATTGTTTGGCAGATTTGCTAGAAACCATTCTGTTTCATGCTGTCCAAATAAGAATATTACTTGCAATAAGGACATAAATGCAGATATACTAGGTAATTGCTGTCTTGAAAGTATCCCCTGTGTACCGTTCTTTAGATCACTCCCTCATGAAAAAGTGAAATAAGCTAATTTACAACAGCAAACACACATTTTTATTCATAAGATGTGTAAAAACTGCTGTTATTGTGATCATAATTATAATGGTTCAGCATAATAGTTTTGTGAGTTAAACTTTGTTTTTTTTTTTTGTTTGTTTTGCAGGCACAACAGGGGCAATCTTACTTTGTGCATTTTTTGTGGATGTGATAGTGTGGTATAAAGCAGAGAGTATTAACTTTGTTGATGAAAAGCAGCCAGATGGAGAGAGAGAAGACGAAATATTTAAACATACATCAGTGAAAAACAGATGTGAAACAAGTGTCTGACACAGCGCTACTCGTCCAAGCACTAGTGCATAGTATTTGGCTATTTAGTTTCTCACGTCACAATCGCTCAGCCATTTGTGCTTATGTGTATTTTCTGCAAATACTTGGTCTGTTCTCCAATGGTGTATTAAATACCCACTTGTACAGATAGTTGTCATGACAGACTTTTCAAATGAAGGAATGTATCATTTGCAGCTGAACAATATTTGTCATCATTCACACTTGACATTGGCTGTGTTCTGGTCATAAATCATATGCCCACATGAAGTGTAAATTTTTTTATCATTGTAATTTTATATATGTTGTATTACACATACGTCATAACAACTAAGGTTTCATAGGAGCCTGATTTTAACATTGGATCGACAATCCTTGGTGGAAAATAATTTAGTTTTTAATTATTTTAATTAATACATCCTGCTTAAAGGGATAGAAAGCTACTGAGATAGCTTATAAACTAACTGAAGATACATTAAATACAGTTAAGTAACCATCAGGAATTGAACTTATTACCTCTTGTGTATGTAATTTAATTGTGCTGACTTATGCACAATATAGGGACCGAACCAGTAATTAATGCAATAAACTGGGTGTTGTTTTAATATTTTAATTCTTGGTGCATATGTGATTATTTACCCATAAGCTGAACAGTGCTTTAAAATTAATGTTATCGTCAGTAAAATTGTAGATGTTGTGTAGTTTTGACATAATTTGCCTTTTCAAGGTGATGTCATTTCTGTAAGCATGGTCAAACTTTGCTCTTGTGTACAAAGAAAGCTATACCTGTGGTTTTAATGTATGTTTTAATTTTTTTTACAGAGAATGATAAGAGGATAATGTTTAATTAGCCATGACATATATGTTTGTATTTGTAATATTGATAGCGGTTACCAACTTTTATGACATGGTTACTGAATGAGAAATAATCTACTAAACCTGAAATACTAAGCTGTTTTGACAATTAAAAAGTTTCATTTTTATAACAGAATCATAGACTCATATAAAACAGCACTATCCTGTTTTCAATCTATAAGGGGCACAATAACATGGATAGCACAGGCAGGAAGGACCATATTGTTGTAAGTGATAGTAAACAATAAAAAAACAGGTACAGTAGAACCCTGTTATAACATTACCTGTCAAAAATGTGTTACATGCAGAAAAATTTTATAAGCAGGAATCAATATTTTTACATCAGTAAATGGATACTACACAAACTTAACTTTCCAATTTTGCTGTTGTGTATTTTTTATCAGGTGTTAATTAGAGAATGGTGCTGCAATTAATGTCCCATCAGAAACATGATTAATATGTACATTATGTGTATAATAAAGACTTACCCATGTGTCCTCTGTTGGTTCGTGATCATCATCTTCAGGATCACAGTCACTAATATGATTGTAGTGTATGTACATTTATGACACTCTCCCAACTATTTCTTGTTTTATATAGTTTTCTTTATTCCACAACTTAGTTATTATAACTAAAATAATACTGTTAAGAACACTTTTGTCTGTGTACTGGTTATAGCCTGTGGGCAAAAAGTGATGTTAAATGCAGGAAATTAAGAATACCAATGTTGGTATAAGCAGGAAATTAAAGTATTATGTTTTATGGAAAAATGGTGGGACAAATAAAAAGTGATGTTATACACAGGAAACTCTTACATGCACGAAAAATTTATATGTAGACATGTTTTAACAAGGTTCTACTGTACCTGTATCTATTTCATTAAAATCTATTTTGTGTTATGAAGCTGTGGCTGGTCTTGAATTATCTTCATTAGCAGGGGTACATCCTTTTCTCATCCTTCTAACAAGGCTGTAAATTATCATGACAGGCCAAATGTTTTGTTAACACTGAATACACGCACACACACACATATATATATATATATATATATAAATTACACTTGGCTTCACTTACTGAAATTCATGAGTACATGGTGGCTCTAGAAAACACATTGACCAGTATGTCTTATCAGTTTAATCATTGCCATCACATGCATTTTTCTCAGAGTAATGATTACCAAGTGCTCAGAGCTACCAGACATTTAAAAATAATTGTTTTAATTTTTACAGTAGATTGAATAGCTTTTTTTGGACAATGAAATATTTGTCTGACCTCCACACTTCACAAGCTGGTTCATTTCTTTTTCAGTACAATAGAAATTTGCCTCACATAAAACTGCAATTGTTTGATCTTTAAATGATTGGGGTTATGTATGTTTTTCTTACCCTGTGTAGAATATTAGCCAATTTTAAATGAAATCTTAATTGTTATGTATTACTTTCAAGGAAAGCAGCTTACATCCACCAGCTATATGTTTGTAGTTGTGTAATTTAGCATCCAGTGGTCTGCATTGTCATGTTAATTTGGAGGATTTTGTGAGAAGACATGTATTTGAATGATGTTTAGAAAATTGTGTAAAGAAGTAATTGTTGCCACATCACTGTTTTGCTATGTATGCATTTGCATTTACTATTGTAATAGTCACTTGAATTTTAATTTTTGTTTGTGTGATCATGTATTTCTGCTTATGTTTTAACACATTATTTACAGTAAAAAAACACAAAATTATATTCTGTTTAATATATTTTAAATATACTTTTCTGCCGCAGAAAATAGTTCACCCATCAAAACTGCTTGAATGCAAACAACTGACTGCACAACTGCAATTCATCATATTTTATTTATACACCTATACTAATGTCAAATTGACAGTATCATACATATATATTTGCAAACTGCTCATTCTAAAGGGGAAAATAATAATAATAATAGAATTTACAGTTGTTGTTCAGTTATCGCAGACTCAATAAATAGAAAATAAATGTTAAAATACTGCTGCAGCAGTAAGCATTATATTTCTCTTAACTTTAAACGCTTTTTTATTACTTAATGTGACTATTCTCTGTTGTCTGCATATTTGAACACAAAGTTTGCTGCACTTTATATAACTGGGTGTGACCATGAATGTTACAAATATTAATCTGTTTGAGCATGTCTTACAGAAATGAAACCACATAAATATATAGCTTATGAATTATATTGTTAAGAATGCATTGTCAATACGAGTTGTAAAATAGTAACAAACCTATTTGTCTTCATATTGTACAGATACATGATTTTAGGAAGTACATTTCAGCTGAGATACAGTACACTCATTAGTGTTTCATGTCAGCCTAATGCCAGGAAAAGTGTGTTTATAATTGAAACACATAATTTTGGTTTAATTTTTATTGTATAATACATGCTATGTGTAAGAATAAAAAGTAATTGTATAATAGCCTTATTATGTGTATAGATAGCATTAAGCATTGCAAGGTTTTTTGTGTCACTATTGATAGTGCGATCATGCCATATTAAATAATCGCAAGCAATAGAATGAGCCCGACTTTTGCATGTGTCTTTTGTATGATTTTTGTTATTAAGTGTAAAATACTACTAACTGTATGTAACATGGAACAATTTTTTATTAGATGAGTGTAGTGTGCTTGAATATCATGTGAAACATCACAGGCCTAATTAGTATGAATGGTGATATGCAGTTACATCACATTGTGCCCGCACAAAACAATGAAATTTTCCCTCTGTCTGCTGAGTAGAAGTTATGATGAATTTTTCTTAATTTATGTATTCTGTATAATGTGACTAGATGGGAAAAATCTGCTAACATTAATTTGATTTATTTTAAATATACTATTCCGTCCTGTGTTTAATTTACACTCTTTGTGTACCACTTTTTTGATAACGTGCTTTAATTACAGTCCTTTAGTGGTACAGTACATTTTGCAGCTTTTAAACTTTTTTTTTTACTTATAATTTTTGTCACCAGTAATTCTTATTACCAAAGTATTTAATTGAATGGTTTATTTACTAAGATATAATACTTTTACTTAGATAAAAGAAATAATTACTGTTTCATTTGACAGTGTGCTAGACATTATATACATTGTATATATATATGTATATAATATACTTTTGATACTTGAGTAACTTTTATATGTTCCTTGAGAGGTCATTAAAGTTTACTGGTTCATTGAAGAATTCTTTTGATTTTTTAGAACCAAAGAGGTTCGGAACCCATCATAGTCAATAAGGTTCCATCGTGCATAAAAATAAATAATGATCAAAATACTATTCAATACAATTTATCACTGTGAGTAGATTTGTTCCATTTTTGTCACATATTGTTTTTGTTGCTTGTACGAGATCATCATCTTCAAGCATATATACATGTGTGTTAGTTTGTATGTATGTATAGACATGTATAGTAATTCCTTGATTTACATCATACCACTTTAGATTGTTTTGGTTTAATGTCGCTAATGTTTGAGTAGCCATGTTGAAATTTAAATAGTTGCTGATTCAGAATATCGTCATTTACGATGTTACCCGCATCTCTTACGCCACTTTGGTTCTCTTGGGTTTTACCAAAACACAGTACATAAATTGAGGACTGTACAGTAGTTTTACATTTTATTGGTTCTGGGTAATAAGTGTAAGGCACACGTGCTTGTCGGCCTATCTTTTACACTATGACAGACGCTGCCTGCTTACCATGCACGCATGCGCCCACGTAAGCTAGCGTGACAGTCGTTGTTGTCTATGCGATAGATGTTCATGTATGCAACACTTAAACACCACATCAAATTGTGTTCACAGTTAACGATGCTAGGGACATCAGCCAAGTTTACATCACTACAGTTTAAATGGAATGTAATTGTAAAAAGGTGGTCCTGACAATTGAACAGAAGGTACAGTTAATTGACAGATTAGATAAACGCGAGGTAGAGTTGAAGCTTACTAAAGTACACGATATTAACTCTTACAAATAAAAACTCTTTGGTTTTGCTAAACACTGTAACAGTTGTGCAAATGCTCGAAACAAGACTTTGAAAACTTAAACACCCAAAGATTTTTACTTGATCCGTTCCAAGGTTGCAGCAGAAATAAACATTGTCATACATGTGCTCTCAGTTGGTTTTTTTAAATCGTCTGGGCAGCTACAACTGTGCTACAGAAAACCTCATATATCAGCTACAATGCAAACACTACACTGCAGAATACATAGACCTCACTACTAACACACTCCGACAAAGAATGAATGGTCGTAGACCAGACACAAAACAAGCAATAGCCGGTAAAGTGGACGTACTTGACAAACCAGTCGCAGCACATGCTGCATCACACAAGTAAATCTTTGACTCCTGTTATAACATCAAAGTAGTAAAAGCCCTACCACCATCAAACTATAGCTCATAACGAAGGCCAAAATACAAATACACCCCCACATCTTTTCTATTTGAATTTTACTGCCGTACCCTAGTTCGCTCCCTGGCCGCTAGGGTAACCAACCACGCTTCTACCGCCGCCATTACTCTATGTGCCTGAACTTGCCGCCTGATCAAGCTGGCCTAGCCAGCGAAACGTTGCGCAACTGTGCACCTGCTCAAATATGTGTTCATCCTTTCATATGTCTGAAATTATCGAAAAGTATCAGTCTGTGTGTACCTCAGCATTCTGTCATTTTATTCAATTAATATAATATCACTCTGTACATGAAATAGTATATGATTGTTGTAGAGCTGGGCCGATGCCGATCACCGGTTATGATAATCGGCCGATTTTGCTTATTTTGCCGAACTTAATGATCGGCGAAATATTGCCGATTATTCAGGCCGATTAGTGGTCATTTCTGATATTACTAAACGTCGTGTTTATTTTTAAAACAGCCGAAACAATACACGTATTGGTAATTTAATTATTCCCAAGCTGTTATTCAGCGTTTGTGAAGAATGTTTGCACTGCCATTTTCTCAAAAATATCGTACAGTTCAAACAAAACAAATTAGGCTAGTATTATCCATCCATCTCCCGCACAAAAAAAAATAGTTTTGATTCCAAATTGAATAGAAATAAAACAGGAAATGACTAAGTTAAACTACCTGTGATGAAAAACTGTTATTAGCAGAAACATGCAAACGACGTTTGTGGATGTTTACAAAAAAAAACACTCTGATGGATGCGTTCACAACAAATTGGAAATACAACTCTGTCTGTATCCATATCAACGTTCCGCATAAGTTCACGGGAAAATAATTTTGCATTATTTTTCGTTGTTTATTAGACACGTTTTCTGTTTGCTATAAATGATTGACGATTACCGTAACTCTGACTATGTTAGAACTGGTTTGTGGTTATGTTAACATTGTGGCGAGGCGCAAAGTAATGGCGCTAGTAGTCACGTCACAGTCACTTGTTTTGCAAACAACTGAATGACGATCTACTATCCGCCGCCTACTGCACAACGAAGTTCAAAGATTTTTTTTTCTGTAATAGCGACGTATTTTAAATTTTGCGCAGTGAAAAGTGTGGGTGTAAAGATACTCGGTTAGGAAACAATGTATTGGAAAAAGCAAAAGGATGTATGATTTTTATTGTAAAATGTTTGCTCAGTAACATGCATGGTTAATTATAGCATTGGGATTCAAGTGTGCGTGTTCATACCAATTTAAATTGTTAATTTAATGCAACAAAGTTGCTGGGCTAGGCAACATATTTCAAATCTTTTTAGTTTACCTATATATAATGTAAAAAATTAAATTTTTGTGAATTAAATCAAAATATAAGAGGTCACTGGAAAAGCTCTAATCGGCTAAGAAAATCGGCATCGCCATAATTGGCAAAATAGGTAATCGGCCCAGCTCTAGATTGTTGTTCTAGAGAAGGTTTCGGTCTGCCTGCACTATTCCCTTGGGAATATATGAGCAGAGGCATATGACCCTACTTATAAAAGGCATAACATTTGACAGCGGATAGCTCATGAAACACATGGAGGTGGGCTGGCTACTTGTTACACAGCCAATGCCGTTAAAGCGCGCGAACAGACATGTTGATATAAGCTGCAACCTTGGAATGGATATAATATAGATGTCGCTATGCTTAGTTCATTCAGTCAAAATTGAGCTAACACGACTCCAGTGTCAGTTCCCATGTGTATGGAGAAAGCAAAATTCTTTCAAGAAGCTTTAGGCATAGAGTGAAAGTTCAGTGCATTATCTGGATGGTTAACCAGATTTAAGCAGGGGTATGGAATTCACTAAATTACTATACATGTAGAAAAACTAAATGCTAATGTACAAGCTGCGAAACAGTTTTGTGTGGGCTTGGTCTTTGTGCATGCCCAAAGAACAGCGAGCAGCAACTGATTGCCACTGCTGGCACTGCTTCCTGCTTGCCTGGTGGAGAGGAAGAGAGGCCAACTGCTGGCTTGTCGCCCTCCCTCCAACCTATCTTCACCCCAGCACGAGCTAGACAAAATACACTAGATAAACGTTGCTCGCAAGGTCACAACAAAAGTTACAGCAGAGGACTTTAATAATAATTTTTTTCTGTAAAAATTTGTGGCCTGTATGCGTCACAGCATCTCGGTCTTGTATGAAAGGAGGAATAATAACATGTTTATAAACACATAACTCTTAATGACGCATGTCTCTGTTGTTCGTTAAATATTGCAGTTGTTTAATGTACTAAAGCCACTGGTTAAATTAAATAACTATGCCGAAAAGCTGGTGAGTAGTTGGACATGTTTCCCACACTATCATTTCACTGTTTATGATAAACTCGCATGGTGTGTTTTCACATGCGCTGGCAGTCAACTGACTAATGTTTGGCTGTGGGCAGTGGGGGCTGGTCCGACTCTATTTAAGTAATTTTAATTTGTTTCAGTGTTTTCAGGAACCTAACCCCGATGTAAATCAAGGATTTACTATGTACCTACAGCACAAAGGAAACACAACTATGTTATTTGTTGCAACATTACAGCCTACTGCCAAAGTGATTATGAAAATATTTCCAGTCTCTATAATGTCTTTCATATTTTTTTCAGAAACATGAGAAATGTGTTCATATCTAAGTGCAGAAAAAGTGATGAGATTTCTTGTTCCTTATGTTTGCCATTGTAGACAAAGTTGTCATTCCAGACACTGTACATTTAATTTATTTTTTTTTATATTATAACTGATAGCATGATATTTAATTTGGAGCTAAGCTCATTTTTGAATAGTCATGCAGATAATATATTTTGTACAAAGTTGGGTAGCATTTTGTGTGCATGATTAATTTTTGGCAGTGTTTAGTGCGCTTTAATGTTAAGTGTGTCTCACAGAATTTTATTGAAAGAATCATACCTTTAAATCACTATCAAAGAGAAACGGGTAATTGTATTCGTAAGGAAAGTGGAATGTTTTTATAAGTAACACATTAATTTTATAATTACACGGTTACCATTTGTAAGTTGATAATGGAAATTGTGTTTATTGACACAGAAATGATCGGTTAATGTTGGTTTTAAAGTATGTTCTTGATGTAATGCAGAACATGCTAGGTGAACCTTATTTCCAAGTAAACTCCAAATGACTGTCCAAAGGTAGTTTATATTGTAAAAGTTTATAAATTATTATTTTCCATTTTTTATATATTATTTACGTGTTAACATGTATTTTATGTTGTGCTTCTAGTTTAAAAACAACTTAACGTGTAACTGACATATAATTTGAATATTATATTTTAATATTTTCGTACATTTATGAAATTGAGTGTAGTTGAATCATACAAGTTTTAATCAAACTGAATGTTCATTTTCACTATTTCTTGACTTTCAGTTATTTTACAATACGAGGCCTGACACAAGAAATATGAGAATAATATAAAAACTTTTAATTTACATTATAATTCACCTTTATTTTTACAGAGAAGGTATTCACATACAGTTGCAATACAATGGTACCTTTGTTCAAAATAATACTGCATATTTTTTTATGATGCTCAAGTGCTTTGTCCATTATCATTGCTTTGAACATGGAATTGACATTAAGAAAGTGAAGATGAGATAGATGGCCAAGTTCAGTAAGTAACATGGTTTGTATAGAAGTGTTTTTAGAGTAAAAATTGACTCATTTTGTTCAACATTTTCTGTGTGGAAAAGGTACCAGAGGCAAGGATTTGTCATTTAAAAGTGATAAACCTAGTCTAGCTTACTCGAGTTCAGCTTCGTTATAAGTCTTGCTGTGTCAGGCCTCATGCTATGAACTGCATTTACATACAAGTGTGGCAAATGCTCTTTAGAAAAGATAATACTTTACTGTAATGGCAGTTATTTGCTCACCAGTAATCCACATGTTAGATATTCACGATGTCCAGAAACGACCACATAGTAAGCACACCATGCAAATCCTGGGTGGAATTGAAGATGAAAATATAAGTTAAAAAATATTGTACAACAACATTTTACGTGCAAAATGTGGCAACACGACATGGAGAAAGCCCCCTCTTGCACTCCTCGTCCATGTATTTATTTTATGTATGTTACATCAAGTAAATGTAGAATCATGCTTGAACAGCTTGGGATTTTATCATGCACCCATAATATGCAGGTCAGAACAGTAGTAGTAACATAAGTAAGATATCTTTGGGGTACAGGAGGGGACTAACTACAGTGCTATGTTGCCACATTGTGCATGTAAAATTTAGTGGTGTAACATTTTACAACTAACATTTTCGTCTCCAATTTAGCCCAGGATTCCCTTGGCGTGCTTATTATATGGTTCTTTCTAGACATCCTGTGTTCATGATCTGAGATGTGTAATGTGATGTAACATTTTTAGGACATTACGTTGTATGTAGAGTATTGAGCACAGCTACCATTGTAATTTTGTTTCTATTAATTATTCCTGATCTTATCTTTGCAAGAACCTGTCATCCATTTGTTCTTTGAACAATTACACAAAGGAAGTTTTTTTCATTTAAATGATTGTCTGTTTCTCCAATAAAATTATGTATGGCAATGGAAACAGTGTGCTCAGTACAGTCATTAAGTTTTGTTTAAAGAACTGTTGTATTCATAAGGACTGTTTTAAATTATTGAACCAGAGTTCTGGGTATTTGTGCCTGATAGGTAAAACAGTGCCTAATTTTTTAAAAGAATCTTGCTGATAATTAAGTAGATTATTGTGAGGACCAATGGCAGTCATGTATACATATCGCATGATCTCCATTACCATTTTACTTCTATTTGCATTTTGTGTAAGTTTAAATTTTTCTTTTATGTTTTGGAAAAGGTGTGAACTGTTTTATCAGCTGTTTTAATTGTATGGTAGGTTGTAGTTGGCACTACAACATATGGTTTCAAATGTCCAGCAGTTTGTTGTCACTGTCAGAGGTTTTCTGGAGTGTTAAGAATATTAGGAACCTTAATTTTGTTTGCTTTGTGAATTTTTTATTTGTTTTGTTGTCCCCATGGGACAGCTTATTACTGTATTTGCCAGCGTGTAATGTGACTTTGCATATAATGTGATGGACAATTTTAAACTTCCCAAATTAGAAAAAAATGTGTATCACAGTACAATGTAAATAGTGAAAGGTTCAATGCTCATAGTTACACTGACATTTTGTTTTCATTGTGTTTCGTGAATTAACTGTAAACAGTTTATTACTGAAACTCCTTGCTTAGGCAGCATGCTACATTATGCTAAGTGTTTGTGCATGTGTGCAGACTCTTGCTCAATCTGGACGTAGTCGATTGAAGAGGCAAAAGTAGCTGAAGTGGTTCTCTTGATCAGGCAGCACTTGCAGAAGCGCTAACCACCTGACATAGCCAGCATTGCTTTGCCACACTGTTGTCTCACAGATGATGTTAGTTTTCTTTCATTTCTGTATTTTTCAACTTGTCATATAAGAAAATCTCATAATTTTACTCGTTATTATAGATAGGCACAAAACTTTATCTAGCACCGCTGAATACCACACCAGAGCACACCAGGATTAGACTGATACAGCGCCACTCGCCTGGGTTGAAAAAACAATTACTATCTTCTTCCTCCGCTCTACCAAAAAAGCGACCTTCCACTGTAAAACCAGCCTAGCGCAAAAGGGGCATACAATCCACTTTTTTTGCCGTTGATGTGCTTATATAATACTACACTGTGTATGATGCAAATAGTGATTCGCGACCACTGAAATGAGCATAAAAATTTTTGCACTATATGCTGGCAAATGCAGTATGAACTCGTATAAAGTTTGCCAGTAATTCAGAGAATTGAATCAAAAAAATATTTTTCCATGTACTGTTGAACTGTGTCCAGCTAATACTAATATTTAATCAAAATTAACCAGTGTAAATGTATTTTTTAATTAAATTCAATGAATTCTGTATACATTACTGTGTGTACAGAAAGGTTACTAACATGATCAAAGAAATTTGTGAGGTGCTTCCTTACAATAAAATGTGTGAAAAATGTATGTGCTTATATGTTTTGGTTTACCTCAAGGAAAATGAAGGCATTCTCTGTGTTCTGTGCACCTGCAGTATGTGTTCATTATCAATAAACCTTAAAGAAGAAATTATAATAATTATAATAATTATATTATATCATATTATATATATTATATATATTATATATTATATTATATAATAATTATAATAATCTTTTATTATTTTTATATGTAAAATATATTAACACTGAAAAGTGTATGACTCCAGTCAAACATTGTAATAACAGGGTTGCTTCTCTAACCTGCGAAGTTAATATTTTATTCTTAAAGAATTATGAATATTGCACAGTAATTTTAATCTCTATAAATTAATAACATAAAAAACTCTCTCATTGTTGATACACACCCTGTTACACTGCAAGAAACCAGCACAGAAAACATAAGTTTTTAATGTCAGCAAGGCAACATTAATACTATGTCTTCTGAATGTGTTTATGGCTGTGAGACAATAACTTTGCAACATATTTTATGCTTCTTCTCACAAACAGTGTGGCTGAAGATTTCCCACCTGAGTGAAATTGGTTATAACTTGGTTATTGAGGTTGGTAGAAATTTAACATATTGTTAATAGTGAGATCATGAGAGTTGGAACCATTATCTCATAGAATCGTGAACAGGAAAGGAAGTGATTGTATCTTGTATTGAGAAACCATTTCAGCATTCACATGAAAGTATTTTAAACTCCATGGATAGTTAAAATTAAAATGGTCAGACCAGGAATTGAATTTTAGATCTTCCTGATTGTGAGTCCATTGTATTATCACTGTGCCACCATGTTCATTCTTAGCCACTGAGGTTTATGCCATGATATTAATAATTTACCATGGTCAACATTTTCACTGCACAATTATTGCAACAACCCATGTTTATATGATGACAGGGTTTTGATGACAGCTGTAACTTACAATTTTACATGTTTCTGGGCTTGAAAATTGAAAACACATTTATAAATCTCCGCATGTTGTTGTAACAAACAGTTATACAGTTTTTATTAACTTTAAGTATCTTTTTTTCCTTTATGAAATGAACTGTATCACACACCATATATGTATTTTTTATGCTTTTTGTTTAAGGAATCACCTTACAATTTTATGTCAGATTTATAGTCACCTGTGTATTTTGTCATAAATATACTTTCTGTATTTTAGCTGTGTGAATATTTCAATAAATTAAATTTTTTATTTTGAACTTAGTTTGCAACAAAGTAGTAAGTTTAACTTTTTATACTGTATGTGCTCAATAGTGTACAAACTTAATATTTCATGGTAATATGTGGCTAAGATAGTGAAAGTCAGCCACTAATGGAAATATTTGCCAGTATTATCGGTAGTTGTTTATATGTAATTGTGGTCTGTGTTAGCTTACCTATCACAATAAAATTTTGGTAATTTTCAGATTATATCACAAAATACTTCAATTATTATTACAGTGAAAGTTTGTGAAACACACATAAACCTAATTTATTCAACTTGCAAACATGTGCCTTCATTTTTGTGTTTGAAACATGTGTCTGGTAGCTGCAACGATCACTTGCAATTGAGCTTTGTTCCTTGAAAACACTCAGTAATGAAGTATTGTGATAAACATATGTTGCTGTTCCTTGCATTCAATAGTTCACTCCTTATGGTATACCCCTGCCTTGGTTATACCTTAAAGTATTGTTGTTAATAACTGTAACAGTTCATTATTTCAGATACTTGATGTGGCATTTGAGTTTTATATTCTACTTCACTTTTGCATACAGTGGTCAAGTAATACTGTTTCATTTGTTTGGTTCTGTCTCTTGCTGTGATTATTTAAAGATGTTATATGACAAGGAAAAGGTGGTTGTGTGTTACATTTTTTATTACTGAAAATTGTGTAATGAAAATAATTGAAATTTAAGTTAGAAATTTGTTGTGTCTGAATGACAGAGGAGTTTTGTTAAGGTTAAAGTGTTCATATTTCATTATATATGCTTATTGAACATTACTAATTAATTTATTAATTTGGCTACATACAACTTAAAATTAACACTGAATTAAAAATAGAATTAATTATCAATTATATGATGAAAGCAAAATCAACAGTATGCTCTGTCAGCCAAAAATAACTCTATCGAAAAACTCAAAGTAAAGTATATTTCATTATTTATACTTCAATACAGTTGAAAGTGGTAACTTAGAACTACCACATCTCTGGACTAAAATTTCTTTGTCTAACAATGTTATTTGGTTGATGTGAGATGTTTACAATTTTTTTTTTCCAGATATATTTAAATTTGGTCATAGTTATTGAACTACAGAAAGAAATATTATTTTTACTTTATCAATTTAAATGTTCTCTTTCACACGTGAAGGTATCTTAATAAATGAACTTTCTTTGTTACTTTGTGTATTTCATTAGACTATGTCCATTGCCAAAGGTAAGTCAACTTAAGTTGTATGAAAACAGGTCATGACAGACTTATTAAGACAACCACTGAAATGGGCAACAGAGCCAGAAAGCAGCAAAGATCTCAGCAGTGATTTAAATACTTACGACAGAGAATTAATTAATGGATGACAAGGTAAAATTCAAAATACAGATAACTTCACTGATCATAATTTATGAGAAATTATATATATATATATATATATATATATATATATATATATATATATATATATATATATATATATATATCCTTCCTCTTAAAGTAATTTTAAGTTTAAAAAATGGCAAGAAAAATAATGACTGAACATGGCTATCTTCATAATAAAATTGAAGCAGTAAACTAATTAAAAAAAACAGTAGGAAAGTAGTTGGGACATAGACAATATTACTGATTAGTGAAAAAAATTATACAAATCAAGCCACGGAAAAATAGAGTGCAATACTGATATATATGAAGATCCAAACTGAAGAGACACAAAAAGAATAAATTATGAGAAAAGTGTAACAGAGAAAATTTCATGTGATTTGACAAAGGTATAAAGAGCCTGTTTTGGTGTATTATAGTATTAATAGTTTCAGGTATGATCAGAATTATGTGGTACATATGTTTTTATCATTTTAAACATAACATTTTTTTTCTAACGAGTTTACATATTTTACTAATTTGTGTTCATTATGGCTGCAGCCTATTATTTTACATATGGTTTTTATACCAAGTTTCTTATATTTTAATTGTTGCAAAGACTTCTATTGTTTATGAGTTCTTTGTTTTTCTGTGATTTTTATTTTTGTCATTCCTTTCCTTTGTTCACCTTTTTTAGCACATGTTTTGTAATGGATATAATTAAAATAAATTTGTATGAAACTAACACCTTACTGTTCCCATTAAACATTAAAGATAACATTTGAGCTTTACCTTTCATTGCATAAATTTAGTGGTAGTGAACTAAATTTTTACAAAGGAGATATATTTTATACAGAATAATTTTACTGAATTTTACATTAATTAATATAAACTTACTCATGAACACTTCTTAGACACAAATTTCTTTCTCAGGATTGTTTTCCTCTACAAAAAATTTTTCATCCTTTATCGACCCCTTCTAGTCTTGTAGGTAATGGTTTAATTCACAATATTCGATTTGCTTACTATAATTAATAGTATGTAACTGTAAACTTATTGGTGAATTATCTGAAGTAGTAACATATCTATTTAGATAATTGTATTAATAATAAAGTTCACACTAATTCTTAGTTATTCTCTCTCTCACTCTCTTCTGGGCTCCACATTTGACCACATCTCGTGAAAGTATTACCCTGTAAACAAATTGCCTACATGATGTAGCACCCCCGTGTGCTCTCCAGATGAGTGTTAAAATACATAAATAACACGGTACGGTACTTAAGTATAATCTCAGGAGTTTATAGAGCAGTGTATAAAATTTTGCAATAAATTAAACGTAAAATGTGACTACTATGTGTCTATGCAAGGCATATGCAACATGAACTGAGTATTTAAAAGTGTCCAAAGAAAAGTTATACACATAATTATTTCACTCAGTATTTTCTGATCACAGCATTGAAATAAAAGTACAACATTTGAAATATTTTCAAAACTAACATAAGCCTCAGTCTAGCACACGAAAAGTTTATAGCTGGTATAACAAACATGGATAGCTGTTTATTGTCACTGTCAAGATGAGTTCCGATGTAGAATGGATTACATGTGTAACTAATACAATGGTGTGAAAGTGTATTTCAAAATACATGCAACATTAAGTTTTTATCCCAAAATTATTTCACAGTTTGTTAATTTCCGTTCACTGTGTTTGTTTTGCGCTGAGAAAATACAGATAATTTATTATTCATGGATATCACAATAAATTTGCACGACAATATTCCCGAAGTCTCTGCAAATAAGTTTTGCGCAGTTCCGATCATTTAATTTTTATGTGTTTATTACAGTACAAGTGCCACTTTGAAAAAATGTATTTTATTGTTTAATTTATGGTGCAAGTTACTATATACACTCGTGTATAGCGTACCCTCATGTAAAGTGCGCACCATGATTTTTGCAACAAGTTCCAGGGGAAAAAATTTAAGTGCCTTACTAGTATGTAAAAAAAATCACGGGAATACGAGACTGTTAAGCAGCGTGAGGGAGGCTACGATGGAAGGACCAAGAGCGGAGGGAGGAAGGAGATGTGGCTGGCAACAAATAAAAGAGCGAGGAAAGATAAAATTCACTCTGGCTAGAGAGTGATGGTGGGGGAGGCATAGGGGGGTGTGGCTTGTCTCTCCCTTCTCCACAGCTATCTATAAATAGCCTGCCAAAGTCACTTGCTGCCTGCCAGCTTGCGCTTGTGTGCATGTGAGTGTGTGCCTGCACAACACTCCCTCCTTCTCTAGCTCTGCTGTGTGCCAGTCACTTCTAAGCATGTCCAGGAGATATAGTGCAAGGAAGGCCGCAAGCTTGTTTTTTTATTTGTGTGTCACTTCTCTCCCAAAAAAAAGGATAGTGTTGCCCTTTTCTCTTTCTTTCCCCATGGAACAATCACTGTTCATGAGGTATCAAAATTAACTCTCATATATTGTGTCTACCTGCCACCTACAAACTTTCGTGCATGTCAAATTGCAGAGTAGCATACTTAGTAACCGTCAGTTTAAACCTACCTGTGTAAAAGCTGGTAAACTTCTGGCCATTATCAGACAAGTTACTAACCTGCATATTGTGTAAACACTGAGTAACATTTTGAACAGGGACGTGGATAAGGACAAACAAAAAAATTAGAGTTTTATCAGAGACGGTTACAGCAGTGTGTGGCTAGGAGGAGGGAAGAGGGGTATTGATGGAAGAACCAGGTGGTGAGAAACATTCTCTTTCTTCCTCCCACTCTTTTAACACCCATCAGTTTACAACTACACTAGACCCCCGATTTTACGAACACTGGATTTTACGAATATACTCTCGGGAACCATCAAAAAATCGAAAAAATAAAAAAAAAGTTAAAGCTGTTGAAAAATGTGACGGCGCACGTCGGAGAGCAAAGTTCGGCCGGCGTGCACATACACAGTTTGTCTACCCTTATTTCTTTTTAATAAAGTGAAAGCAAGCTTACTCTTCGTAGATAACAAGACCGTGACAGCTAGTTACCTGCTTGTCTCACGGCCGGCAGATCACCCCCCTCTCCCGCATACCTTCCAAACATCAGCGTGGGAAACAACTTGCAACGCGTTTCCCGGGAAATTTCAATCTGTACCCTCACCCCACCCCCCTTGACAGAACAATATCTTGCGGAGTCCGCAACACGAAACCCTCCCCTTTCCCCTAGCCATTATGAGCTCGCTTTCACACATATAATGCTGGTAAAGATAATCTCTAGTACCTTGTGCACCGCAGGATTTTTCGTATTCCCGCGTCTATGCACACCCAACCACTGAAAATGACAAATAATCACATTTCTTGTATGTTATTTTTCGAGTTTTGGCAGTTTTTAGTAGATTATTAAATTGCCCTGGTAAAGTGAGAAACTTCTTGTGTTGCAATCTCCTCCAGGCTGTACGATTTCTGGCGCCGACGCTGTGGTCAGATCATTGGCATAATGAAATTTCTCCGTGACGCACGTGTCCTTTGTCTGCATGAGAATATTGCGCCCGAGGCCATGGAATGGGAAGGCGGGAGGGAGGGAGTGTGTGTGTATGCGTGCGTGACTGCAAGCTAAGTTGAAGCAAGACAAAGAAAGAGGGAGGGACGTGTTATCAGCACTACACATCAGCCAGGTGACCATTTGAAAGTAAACACGGCGGGGCAACGGGTAAGAACGGCATAAGTGACTAAGTTTAGACTCATTGATGGCGCCGTTTTTGCATTAACTCGACTCTTGCCGTGGCGTGCTATCGTTAAAAGGGCACAAGTACCGAACATAGCCCAGCACAAAGGCATGTCTTCAAACTTCACTTGATTTTTTAAGTTATTATTTGCCATTTTTCGTGTGAAACGATATGGATGTCAGACTATGTATTCGCGAGAAGACACTCGGTGCTCGGTGTTTAGTTTTCTCTTTTTTTTCTCCTGGTCGTGGGTCGGTCATATTTACCGTTCAGGGGTACCATTTTAATCGGAAGACGTCAGTCTTGTGATATAAATTTATACCTTAATGACAACTTGTCTTACTTTCCCGCAAAACGCTACCAAAATCGAGATCCCGTTGGATATACTTTGCGGAAAAAATGCAATTTTAAAATTTGGTAAAGGGGTTGGGGGCAAAATTGGCCTCAATCGATTTTACGAAGGTAGCGATTTTACGAATGTCCTAAATGGAACCGTCAGTATTCGTAAAATCGAGGGTCTAGTGTACAACTCCGCCTTCTTCATCTCCCCCCTCCCTCACCCCCTCTTTTCACGACATTTTTTTTTTCTATTTTCCATGTATAGCGCACATCCCTGAATTTTTATCAGTTTTGGAATAGAAGTGCATGCTATACACGAGTAAATACAGTAACATTGATGGTGTATTGGGCCAACTGAGTCCCTCCTACTCTTAAGCAGGATACTTCTTAAGTGGATTACTTCTTAAGAGGGTTTCACTGTGATTGAATAAAAAAATAAATATTTCATCTTTCCTAAAACTTCATAGATAATGTAGATAAAGAGTGAAATTTAAACAGGCAGTTAACTTATCACATCTTGCTACTCTCGTGTTGTTTAATCTCGGAACTCAGACTCCTTGACTAGAGCCAGACAGCCACACTTCCAGCCACGCCCTTGCGAGCTGGGTCAGTTAGATGATGAACTAAACAGCACTTCTACTGACTGGTAAAGTTATTTACCAGGACTAGCTCCGTCTAGATTTTTACAAGATAATTGTTAAGTTACCATTGAAATGAAAGATTTGTTGTTAGCTTCAGTTTTTATTCCCGTTATTTCACCATTACATAACACCAAAAAAAAACATATTCCTCCAGTCACCAGTTCATCATCGAGAAAGTCTCGTTTGGAAGGAAATAATAAAAAAAACTACACGCTGCAGGAAGGGGAATGCTGAAGCATCCCGCGCCAATTACCTACACGTGCGGACAGAAGAAATTTAATAGAGAAATGTTAGTCCAAAACTTCAAATTTGTTGATAATTATAGTTAATTTAGGTCATGGTGCTGCCTACACGTGGTAAATTTGCCCCTCCCTATATTTTCATGTGTTAGTTGGTCCGCAGCCCGCTCGCACGACCATCCCCAGCAACATTGCGATGATTTGTATCTCCTGGCGATGATCTTTTCACCTAACCCTGTGACCACTACTGCGCATTACTCAGCTAGCCAATCACTAGTTGCCTAATAAGGCATAAAGTCCATCTTACAGGCCCCCCCCCCCACCATTCACCAACACTACCATACTACTACATTGTCAGCCAATGGTTTACCAGGCTCCAAAACGATTCCTAATACTTGTTGCCCCTAACCCCGACCAAATATGGTATAGACTTGGTACCCTTGCTCAAATAAAGCTATGCTTCCATCACCCTTCAGACATGTGGCTATAAAGAAATTCATAATTCCGTAACTGAATTTTAAATTTCTTATATCAAAAAATTATACGCGATTCCTTCTCTCAATACACGGTCACCTTTGAAATTTAATAATAAAAAAATTACATAAAAAATATTCTTTATATCGGCAGATAACCCTTAGGCCTGCAATGTTACATACTGAGGTAAAGTTGATTATGTGGGGTGCTAGGTTACTAAGTTTATATTTTAAATATTTTTGAACAATAGTTATCATGAAAGGAACCTTACCTTTCAACATTTAAATGGCTCAAGAAACAAGTGGCTCTTTCTGATTCAGTTTTTAAGTGTAATTTTAGTCCCAGCTTTACATTATATTCTGTGGTCATACACACCAAGGATTTGTTGTTGTTCAGTATATAAAAACAAGAAAAGACTAATACAGATACATAACACAACAGTTGATTACACACAAATGGTAGTTTATGTTTTAAAGGATACGTGTTTGGCCTGGTTAATATTTATTACATTGTTTTACTTAAGTTTTTCCCCCCCTTGATTTTTAAACTTTATGGACTTACGCACAGCTGTATGAAGAAACTTAGAAAAATCTTACACTATATCATTCTGTTTTGAAGAGCTTATTGAATCATTTGGCTCAATTCTTGTTATGCCTGCTTGGTGGACTTAAATTACCAGATTCAATTCTCAGCTAGATTGGATATTTTTTAGGAGTGAAAATTTTAATTTTCAGCATTATAACAGTTCATCCTCATAGTACAGAGTCAGTGGTGAGACAACCTCAAAATCACCTTACCACTGAAACTCTTATATTCTTTCTTCCTCTTCCCACAACAATCTTTCTGGTATCAGTATGTTCAGAATCATTTAGAAGTTCTTAAATATTCATATTCCTCGGTATTTATACTCAGCATTCTTTAAATGTACGGGATAATTATAAAGACCATGAAACATTTCATTAAATCGGTGCAGTGAAATGGCTAAGAATAATGTAACAAAACATAGACTACGTGAAAGAAAAACTCTCAAAGTTTTTTTAAGTTAGCGCCAAAATTCTATTTTCAAAAACAACTGACAGAGGTGCTACTGTCTGTAGTCGCTAAAAATGGCGGCAAACCAGGCAGAGAAAGCCTTTTGTGTGCCTGAGCAGACTGTCACACAACAAGACATCCACACCCAGGCACGCCAACATCAGCAGGCTTACCTAGCCCCATGGGTACCAGCTAGCAGACATCCATCCAAAAGACTCGAGGCAGGCATGTATGTATATGTAAGGTAAAACCACTTGTCAGCAACTAAAAATTACTTCAACGCAGACCTAGCCCCACTGTGGAGAGGACCAGTACGAGTCACACTCAAGTTAAGCGAAAATACCTACCTAGTAAACATTGGGGGAAGGAGAGTAGCAAAGAAGCGTAGGGACAACTTGAGAATCACAAGAGGTCCAAGAAGACGTGGAGAAAACCCGCCAGACGAAGCGGTCATCCCTACCACTACACCACCACTGCACCGGAGCCATACCAGTCCAGGCGTGCACAACGCAAGCCGCAACTACAGTGCCACTGAATCCCCCTTCCAAGGTTTCAGTCCCAGCATCAGCTCCACACCACATGGTGTAGTGCCACAAGACAATGAGCTGAGTCAAAGTGTAAGTGCGTCACCTTTTTTAGGCTTTTCCCCACCAATTAGTACAAGTGTATCAGTAAAAAGTGATTCCCGGGGATTCTGTTCCCCCTCACGAGTTAGGAATGCAGGAAGGGGGAGTGCAAACGATGGGCCCCTGGCAGGCAGAGGCACCAGTTCGCAACCAAACAGGTCAGCGAAGAGTGGAGGTGACTTGGTCGCGCCACAATGGTCTCCAGAGGAGGGGACGTCTGACGCCTGCCAAAGGGCAGTGGCGGGTTAAGCCCATTACAGCACGGCCTAACCTCAAACCACCACTACCCTTCATTCATTGGCCACAGACTCTCATTGCTATTTATCGAAATATTGTTATTCCAGCATGTAATGTTTTCAGATGTTTGATTGCAGGCAGTGTCATATCTTATTGCAGGAAATATTCACGTGAACATTTTAAATAGGCCACCATGCTAGTTGGCCAATCACAGCAGAGCATAACATTGAATCCATAACGAACTCTCAAAATCATTATCACATGTAAATAATGAATTATGTAAATTGTCTAACTTTGTAATAATTAACTCGGTGCCATTTCTTAATACATTAAAGCGTGCAACAAGGTGGCTGGAAGTTACGCACCCCGTCTGGGTTGATGAGTCCTCTGCGGCCATCTTGTTCGTGGCAGTTCGTCGGTGTTGTCTGAACAGGTAGGATGCTGTCCGTGTGCACTTCAAATTTTGTTACTGATTTAGTTTTCAATAGTCTTCATATAGTGTACACGTTCACCTGTGCAAGCACACGTCTTCAGACATTCCCCCTAGCATTGCTAGTCCGCTTCAATTAATAATTATTACCAGTTTTAGTACTTTTAATGTAAACCCACGTGCACATCCAATCATCGCCGCAGGGCTAGGGAACTTATATCGAGAGCCATTCGAGCATTCCCGTTAACTATTTGGGACAGATATCATTCATTGTGCATTATATTGGTGAATTGGTCCACGGTGTAAATTTTACAGTTTTATCATCATTTTAAGGGGCATAACCTATAACTGTAATCGACCATGTGTACATGTTAATGGCCGCCATCTGGTAGCGAGTTTACTTCCATGGTTACATATATCTTCATCCACATTGATTTGCATAGCATAGAGAAGAGAGAAGCATTTATTATATGTGATTAATGTTGATCGCAGTAAGTGCATTCATCCGGCTGGTATAATCCATAATCACCAACGCTATTACCCTGACCATGCCTGTAGAGACATCACCACACTGTTATGTGCCAGAGGATAGGCTGCCGTGCGTTGTGCTTAAGGGGAAAAACAAAGCAATTGTCATCTAGAGCACTCACATTTCACACCTGTGTCCGCCTCTAAGCAAACCGTCGGCCCATCCTAGTGACCGCCGATCCTTGCTGCCAAAGAGCTGCATTTTCACATGCCACAGGGTCATGTATCATTCACTTCGCACGCATCCATCAGAGCGTAATCATATATATTATTCACGGTAATAGAACATCCCAATACCTTTTTGTATACCGAAAAGTAATATTTAGGCACCTTGTATTTTTTTACCAATAAAACCTCATTGAACTGGAACATGCATGTACGTCATGGTATAGTATGTTACAACCTATGTCACCATATGCATAAGAACGAAGCTGGCAGGATAACAGAGCACAACGAACATTCAAGAGTCTCTAAAGTGTTACACTTGGGGTGTATTACTGGTGCCCTGTCATCCGTCTCCCCATAGGTCTAATATATATCAGATTGGTTATCCTGGTTCCGCCATGACGTTAGATGCATTTTTTCTGAATAAAATTATACCCTACATACAACATTTACCATTTCCTTGTTCCCAAAATTTTATGAGAATAGACAGTGATGAGAAAAATTTAATAAAAAACAAAAATTGATTTAAATATTTTATTTAAATGGCAGACTTAATTAACATATTTGGAAAATGTTATAATTTTACTACAAGCATGTGAAAATGTTAACTGAATTAGTGAAAAATTTTAGTGAACTGGTTTTCCCTCCCCTGATATAGACCTGAATTACTGACAAATTGAAGAACTGGAGTTCTGCCATTCATGAATTTGTGCAATAAAACCTACTACTGAGTAGTCAGCAGAAAACTATTTTGTAGTAACTAGCATGATAGGTGTTCATTCAAAACATCTAACGTTTCCCAGCTATAAGATGATTTGTAATTTACCGTATTTACTGGCATATCTAACACCCTCATGTACCTTACGCTCCCAGAATTTTCACGTTTGAATTCATAAAAATATTTTTTTGGAGGGGGGGGGGGGAAGTGATTCTCTGTCTCTGCAGCATAAAAGTGGTTTTTCATCTCGGGAATAAAAACATTGTCTCACTTATTTTACACACCCCTTATTTTGAACCCAAAATGTCAACAAAAAATGCATAAAGTGGGCCTAGGTAAAATATGACGTCAGATTCCATTGTTTTTCCTACTTTACAAGCAGTGGCGAATTCTCAGTGCTTGCTAGGCTTGCTGCGCAAGCGCACTCGAAACGCGGTTATTAAACATTAGCATTTATTATAGGTTTTGGTGCACCCTAGCCCATTAAGTGATAGCAAATGTGCACTGTGGGCGCTCAAGGTGACAAAGGGTAAATGGCCGCGCTTCGACGAAGGGCTACGCTTGCTCGATCACTGGAGCTTCTTGTGGTCCGCTCTGTTGGCGATATTACATGCGCGCGCACCGCCCTTTCCTCACCCTTCAGGCAGGATACCTAAGTGCTTACACACAGGCCACATGCAGCGGTTTTAGCTCTCGGCCGAGAGCTTCACTGGTCGTCAGAGGCATCTAGCGGAGTTGCGTGAACTGTTTTTTTGGAGAGCAGCTTCTAGCGGCGGACAAGGGAATCGTTACACGTTTCGGTAACCAGGAAAGAACTATCGTACGTGTGTACAGGACAATAATGTGAACTGTAAAGTCAGTGACAAATATTGTTCATTGGAGTGAATTATAGTGCTACGGATGCTGGAACAGGGTGGCCACCCACCTGGAAAACCTGGAATTATCAGGGAAATTGTGGTCACCTGGAAATATCAGGGAAATGTCAGGGAATTTTTAGTTCATCTGAGAAATGTCAGGGAATTTTCTTGTCTTGTTCATAATGAGCTTCCGCTAAAATCAAAGGAAGGAATATAACGGAATTTTGAAAGAATTATAACATTTATATTGAAAAAATTACAGTTATGTAGGTATGGTTATACTCCATTGTCAAGTTCGTAGTTATTTCTGCTGATTGTTTTGTCAAGTTCACTGATAGTAGTGTCAAGAAGGACTTAAAATATTTATATTTATTGAAAAATATGTTGAATAATATGCCAAAATGTTGTTTTCATACTTGCAAAAATCAGGGAAATTTTTGGTTTTCTATCAGGGAAATCAGGAAAAAATCAGGGAATTTTCTTTGTTGCAATGAGTGGCCACCCTGTGGAATATTAATGATGGATACCGGTCGGTCTATTGAAAAGCCGTCAGAAGTGTATATTGTTGACAGTCTATTAGAAACAATTCCGTTTTCTCGAAGAAGTATTCAACAAAAATGTGATATTGTGAAGAATGGCGGGCCATGTCCGGCACTGCCAGATTTAAACCCAACATAAAGAGAAAAACAGAGAATATGTTCTGTCCTTCAGTATCGGTCAGTACGAGAACACTCACTGGTTATCAGGATCTAAAATACTGAATAAGCTGTTTTGTTGGCCCTGTTTGTTTTTTTCTAATGATAACAGTGTTTGGTGTAAGAGTGGTTTCGGAAACTTAATTACCTTAACCCTTTCTATTTCTAGGCATGAGAAATCTGCCAATCATATAAAGTGTTTTCTGCAGTTGAATAGCTTTGGCAGAACTAGGATTGATCACCAGCTTGATGAACAGAAACGCATTAGGGACTTGCTGCACAATGAAAAAGTAGAAAAAAATAGTGACATTTTAAAACGCTTAGTAGATGCTGTGTGTTTCATTGCAAAGCAAGAGCTGCCATTTCGTGGCCCTGATGAGTCTAGAACATCGGTAAATAGAGGGAATTGCATAGAACTTCTTGATCTAATTAGCGATTATGATCCACTCTTAGCAACTCACTTGATCGAGTCTTCTTCTATTTTCAAAGGGACTTCTTCTGCCTGTTTATAAGTAGTGAAATAGCATCTGCGCAAAATGTTTTTGCTTGTTATAACAATCCCAAACAAATGAACGTTTAAATCTCAAATTATCTTGTATTGTATACATGTTTTTATTATTTTAATAATATGTACATCAATCACACATGACATTATATAATTCAGATTGGTTTTAAAACAGCTAACCGATTTCATTAAAAACAAAGAGCAGGCCCTGTATTTCGACCACCATTCGCCACTGTTATACAAGTTTGTTCGATGGATTGAACATGTTAAATTTAAATGAGCTCCCATCATCTCACAGTAAAATATATTTTCATGTTTCAAATACTGCTTTGTTAGGGTTAAACTGAACTTTATAATCACACAGGAGCTTGGATATGCTACCTAATATTTGCTACCTAACAATAAAGTGTGACAGAACACTGATTACAATAGCCTATATGAATTAAATCATTAACCCTTATTGCAATAATAACACAAAGAATTTACCTTTGACTATGGTTAATAATTTTGCCATTATTGCATCAACATCTCCAGTTGAACATATTTTCAGATTATTCTTAGAGTGTCCCAGGGGCCTTACATCTTAGCAGGAGAGTATTTATTAGACTGACAAAGAGAAAGGTGATTATGTATGTTGTAGCAATGCTCTTCCCATGTATAACTGGAGAGTTGCACACAGATGGACAGTACAACATTTTGAAGCATTAGATGTAGTATTTTCTCCTTTCTGTGTGCAGTTATCATTTTATGAAAATGTGGAGGTGTGTTTAGTTATTTTATGTTTTCTTCTCTTTTTTTGCCATGCTCAGAAAGCCATTTATTTGTTGTAAAAATCATCAAACTGATTTTATCTAAAAATACATGTTGCTGTAGTGAGAGACATACACAGTAGTTATCTTTATGAGTGTACATTAGATTTGGCAAAAAGTGAAAGAATTGTTAGTTTTTGTTTTTTCTCAGTTTAATTTTGGCTGCCTTACAATATGATCTGCATTATTTTGTAGGACGCATTTAACTTTGGATGTAATATAAGATAAAAATTTTACTTGAAATAGGCAAGGAACAAAAATGTAAAGATTATCAGTATGTTTGTTGGCAGTATTGACTCTTAGTAAAATCTGTATAAACAAAACAAGAAACTAAAGAGAGTAAAATGCCAAATCTAGAAAATACTAGTATATGTCAGTACTGAATTTCTTCCTGAAATTATAAAAGTTTATGGGCCCAGTCAAGAAATCAAGATGCATCTGTAAAAATAATGGATACAGTATGTTTAGTGGCATCTTAATACTGGAGTCGTGGTCAGTGAAGTAAAGGCAAGTATAGTCTACGGCAGTGGTTCCCAATGTTTTTCGTCTTGTGACCCCCTTTTGGGTACAATTTTTAACTGTGACCACCTCTATTTCAACAAATAATATTTACGCACATATTTTTTGTCACAGTAAAATGTTTTAATTTACATTTTAAGTTCAGTCATTTGTTTAGATCTTAATTTTTACACTTTTGAGTTTTATCAAGTATTTTTCTATTATTTAAACTTATTTTGGAAGCCTGTCACGACCCCTCTTGAAACAGCGTGCGACGCCCAGTTTGGGAACCATTGGTTTACGGTGTAAGTTAGCTTGATTTTGACATTTCTCTTCTGAGAAGTATGTTTTCAAGCATGATTCCAGAGACTTTTTCCAGGAAATCAAGATAGTTTAAAGGTCAATACAATATAGTTGTCAGGCATCATTCTCTTCTCAGAAATAAAATGTCAAAATCAGGCAAACTTATTCTGTACAGACTACAAGGTGTCCTAAATAGGTACCTATGTTAACTCTGAAATGATGGCTACAAATGTTTCTGTAATGCCTTATCCACAGTTAACGGACACAAATTTCAGAAACTGGTAATTTAGGGTCTTGTGTCTACTTGTCAAAAGGGGAGTGAAGTGGATGTCAAAAGTGGATGCAGCAAATAAGGAAGAACCCAAAGAAGCAGACAGGAAAGAGAAAAATATTATAATTAAGTAGGTACACATGATCGTAATATTGAATATGTACGAGACTGTGAAACAGCACGAAGTATGTTAACAGCACTAAGCAATGTGTTTGAATGAAAAAGTGTGATTTCAAAGCTGCTGGTCAGAAAGAGGTTATTAGGTTTGAAGTGTACAACTTCTCTTCAGAAATATTTTTACAAGTTTTATAGTTTAGTGGGCTGCCGCTTACTGTTAACAACACCAGATAAGTATGAGAATATAATCACGGTACTAGAAATTATAGATACTAATTTGACGTTGGAATTTGTTAAGTCAAGACCACTAGGTGCGGAAATTAAATTGAACAGTATTCATACAAATAACGCAATTGAAAGCTCATTCCATAAGCCTAGAAAGTGCTTTAAATGTGGCAAAATAAGACGCATAATCAAAGAGTCCTAAATGGGCTGAACTTAGCAGTAAAAAAATTTGTTCGGAATTTCAAAAGTACTAGTAAGGGGGGGGGGTCATTATAGAGGTTATTGCAGCCGAGATGGGGAAACCATAGTGGTAATATCAATTATGAGGTAGGCCTAAACAAAACATGGGCGTGCCAGTCATAGAGGTGGAAGTGTGGGGAAAACAACTATCTCTCTTACAACAATGAAGAGTACTTGGATAAAGAGGTCTTCTTTATGGCAACAGTTGGAGAGGCCGTGTTATTCAGTGAAAACAGTGCTCTGCATTTTATTCCTGATTCAGAATGCACAGATCACCTAGTTGGTGTGCATTTAAATAATTATATGTGTGACATTAAAAAACTGCAGTAGTCTGTAAAAAGAAGAGTAACAAATGGAGAAGAGTTGATTGCTGTTCAGATGGGAACTATCAGACTGTATAGGATGAACAATGCCTAAAAATTAAATTGGGAGCTCTCATTGTCCCAAATTTGACATTGAACTTGTCAGTTACAAAAACTGTGAAGTCTGGAAAGCCAGTGATATTCCGTATAAGTGTTGCAAAAATAGTTAATGACCATTGTTCGAAACTGCAGTGTGTCTGGCAGGAAAACTCAATGTAGCTGATTTCACGCTATGCAAAGCAGAACATTGTACACTGTCTGAGCACGAAATCTGTGGTATCACAGGCCTGGCCACTTAAACTCTAGAAGATGAAAATTTATGGTTTTGCCAAGTTCGAGAGAAGTGTGTGGTTCATGTCATCAAGAAAATGCTGAGAGACAACCCTTTCCCACAGTTAAGACTCCAAGATCTTAGCGACTAGGAAACCTTCTGTATACAGAAATTGGTAGAACGGTCACCGTCCTACTATGAATGGTGAGAAATACTACCAAGCAATTAATGATGACTATTCTTACTTTCTTGCTGTGTATCCAGTCCACAATAAAGAAGAGGTAGTTTAAAATCTGAAGAAGTACATAAATCAGTTGGATGTCCATCTTAAGGGAAAATCTACCTGCTGTGTGAGGTGAATTTTTGTCAAGAGTCTTAGAATAATTTTGTCCAACTAAAGGGATCAGGTTAGAATATTCCGCCTCATACTGTATGCGTAGCAACGGGGTATGTGAGAGAATGATCAAGACTCTACTGAACAAAGTACAAAGTATGTTTATTGACACAAATCTACCAATGACTCTGTGAGGTAAAGTAATAAGAACCACTGCATACAAAATCAAAAGATCTCCAGCAAGAGTACTGAATGGAGGCATACCATCCAGCGCCTATCTTGGAAGATTTGATTTATCAAATTTGAGAGTTTTTGGGTCTAAGGTTTGGGCAGTAAAATTGACAACTATAAGGAAGAGCGATACCCATGAGGATGGTGGGATATAGTCCAAGTAGATTCGGGTTGTAGGATCCAGTCACAAATTGTATTGGAGTGTCATATGATGTTACATTTGACGAATATAAATTTTTCAAAGATGACCCGGTTGACCCAAGTCATAAGATTGTTCTAGAAGAAACAGAAGAGCGGGAAGAAATTACACAACAGAGTGAGAGAGAAGAAACCACAGATGAAAATGAGAGTGAAAGTTTTCAAAATTTTGACAATGGTCAGAAGGAGATACGCAGTTTACCAGGAAAATCAAAACCAAAAAGGAATCTGTCTATTCCAGGAAATTTTTTATGACTACTGGCTGTAGGCTACAGTGCTTGTTGTTGATGTTTAGGGACCTAAACACATATAAAGAAGCAGTTGAAGCATGTGATGGTTGGAAAGAAGATATAAGAAATGAACTTGATGCATGTAATAAAATTAATACGTGGGAACCTGCAGAGCTACCTGAGGGCATCAAGCCTATTTATACTAAATGAATGTTTCGTACAAAACAAAATGGTCTGAAAAAGGCAAGACTGGTGGCACAAGGGTTTCAAGAAAACTGTAACTATAATGCATACTCTTCAATAGCCCTTGAAGAGTTCTGAGTTTCATTTACTGCATATTGGTTTTTTATTCATTCTGTCCTTTCTTAATCTACACGTAATTTAACCAGTTTTTTCAAGAAAATGTAGGTAGGTTCTTGTAACCCACCTTGTTGTAAGAAAAGAGTTTACACAAATTATTCTAGCAATAATAATGTAATACGACCATCTAGTCATAATTTTAGATCAGATATGTTGTGTTTTTGGCTGCAGGAAATGTTTTGAAAAGTTTTGCTTCCATATAATAGTTCTTGATTATTATAGTAAAGAGCATAATTGAACTTATGCAAATATGGTAGGCCTATTTTATAATCAGAAATTTTTTGTGGATTTTTTTTTGTGTAAGTGATAAGATGGATGTTCAAATGTTTAACTAGAATATGCATTTTCTAACAACATTACAAACATTAAAGTTAATATTATTATAGTATTAATGTAAATGTGGTTCAATTATGTAATTGAATGATTTAATGTGTCATTTAATTTTGGATAGAAGCATGTCATATAAGTAAATTAATTGAATAAAGTACCTATCCATGAACAGTAAAGTTCCTGACACAGGTACAAATTTCTATTTAAATTTTATAATTTCCTCACATCCACCGCAGCTGTTGTCAGCAAAGACCCAGAGGTAATGCTGAACTTAGTACCGTATTGAAAACTGATATCTTAACTTTTGATTAAGAGTTGCATATTTTAGTAATATTTTAGGTACGGTAAACTAAATGTTGTAAATAAAATTGTAACTTGTTTTCAGTGTGTTATGTATTGCATGTATGTTGTGTGTATATTGACATTGTGTATTGACTAGAGTGGTATGTGGACACAGTTGGGGAGGACAGTGAAAAATGGTGGGCGCGACTGTAACCTGGGTTCTGAGAGATAGACTTGGAGGATAGGTAATCACATGAAGCAGGACACATTTCCAGGTCCGTGCAGTGGCATATCCGTGTATCCAGTGCCGACGGACGGGACATAAAACAGTGTAATGCTGGGTGTAAATAAAACCAATAGTACTACTTTATCTGGGAATGAGGGAGCTGAATCTAAAAAGTCTGGTGATGTTCATGTTACTGCTGAATCATGGTCTGGTGTTACAAACCCAGAGTTTGGATCTACTCAAGATAAGCAAATGTAGCCTTGTGGGCTGATTATGAACCCTCACACAACTATGCAACACCAGTAATAATTAGTGAAAATTTAAAGTTTTTTGCTACATGTATGATTGTGTACTGTACTTTCATATAGGTACACAGACATTTTTTTACGTCGTAGAATGTCATTATCCATAGGAATAAGGTTACAGAATCTGTCTTTAGAAGAAGTATTTCCATATTAACAAAAACACCTACTGGTTATTCCATTCAAAGCAATGGAGAATTTTGGCATGTTTATAATTTACCATCTTAATATTTCTGATGTAGCCTACATCACATGGTGAATAACCCTCTTTGAAATTTCAAAACATTGTTAATTTATTATCCTATTATAAATGTTCATTTTACTGGAGTTGGAAGTCTAATAGAAGACTTCATCATTTTGTAGAAAATTTTACTCCTTATGTTTAGATGTGAATGCAAGTATTATGAACATCAGAATAAATATTTATACTAGAACTGTATCTTAGTGTTCTTAAGCTACATAAATCTTGGAAATATGCACCCACAAAACCTCTCTTGTCAGCATTGTCTCTGCTAAATTCTATTATAGGGCCATTAAGATTTTTGGAATTTGACAAAGCACAGGGCTGCTTTAGGTCTGAGACAATAATTTCCACGATTTCATCAGCTTACTTCAAGAAATAATTCCTTTAATGGAGCCTAAAAATGTTATATTATGTTTTTTTTTTAATGATAGTAATTTAATTAGTTACGAAAACCTTAGCAATTGTGTATGATCAGTGTAGCTTCTTTTCCAGCTTGATAAAACTAGATACTCATCACCTGTCATAGCTTTTCTGTAGAAATCTTCCTGCTGTCTTCACTCTAAGTGTATAACTTTGAATGGCAATTTAAACACACATAGCTTTTTTTATGTTCGTGAATGTGAATGGCATCATGTCTAAGATGTTTGACTACCAACTTTCACAAGGTCAGGTTCAGAAATTAAAAAATTAAAAAAAAATGCTATTATGATTTCAGTGCTGATTTTGTACCGAGTACCGGTGATGCTGAAATATGTGAGTAGTTCTGCGGGTATTTTCACAATTTCTCAAGTGTGATAAATGGCATAATTTCTAGCTGTTTTAGAGGGCAAAGCAAATGTTTATGCAGAATAATGAGAGTTTGGCATGCCATTAAAAACTTACTTACGAATGACTGCATGCAAATTTGATTAATAAAACAAAAAAATAAAATAAAAAGAGCTATATTTAAGCTCATTTGACAAGTCACAGAAAATGAAGTTATTGATTAAATTAGTAAAATAGAAACTGGCAAAGTTGCCTATCATTTTCGTTTATAGCTGATAGTTTAGAAAAAGAATATGTTTTTCTCGTATGATTTATATGAAGAGTCTGTTGCTGTAAAGGGGGTTTGTCATCTTTTTATAATTCTTCAGAAAGTGAAATTTTTAACTTTGAAATGATATCACTATACATTGAGAAGAAACAATTATATGAAAGGTTTTTATTACTAGGCATTACACAAATTATAAGTCTCTCTAAAAACATTTCCAATTAAGGCGACTAGTAAATCATCATAAATGCAACCAATGAATTACGTAAGGGGGAACGTCATCCACAAAATAAAATTCAATGACAAAAAAGGGGAATGTCACTCATTAAATAAAATGTAAGGCATACAAGGAGTGTCAGCCAGTGTGTTAATCCACAATTTAGAACACTTATTTTGAAGTTGTTTCTCGAAATGTGCTCTTGAATAAGCTCCACAAAACTGCTTCTGTTGCTGCTAATCTTTGTAATTTTCCACGAAATTTTTAGCACACCTTAAAAAAAAGGTTTCAGAAGTGGTATCACTGTTGATCAACATTTTAGAAAGGCGAGAAACGAGTCGCAGCTATTATTCGTACCTTTATAAAGTTTCTTAGGCAGTTTAAACTCTTCATTATGTAACTGAGTTTACTTTACTTGTGTCAGTGAGTCATACTAGGAACCATGGCTGTGGTTTCCCGTATGCCATTTTCTGTGGTTCTGTATTCTACCAGGCGAGGATCATGCACCAAAAACATTATTTCAGTGAGAAGTATTTTCACAATGGTGCAGCATTTCATATTGTAGTGTGGCTAAGGCCCACACTCCAGATTAATTTTACATGTTTCAATTTTATTTGTCATTTATAATGAAGGCCTCATGGTCATTCTAACAATGGTGTCTGAGAGTTTTGTTAAGAACAATTTGTAATTTATTTGTTAAAAGCCAGCAAGTCATAGATAATCAATGTCAGTAATTGTGAACTAATTCTTCTTAAAATAAGTAATATGTAATTTGGTAATTAGAAATTACTCATTTAACAGTAAGAATAACAGTTTGCTTAATTATGTTCATATTTATTTAAAATGTAAATGATTATGTTTATATCTAGTACATTTTCAATATATACTTTTTGCTTAAATTGTTTGCATTTGAATTTAACGAAATTATTTGTGTTCATTGTTGAAGCTTGGAGTGTGAAAAGGACAAATATATCAATCTAAATTTAGTGTTTCCGGGAAAAGTTACTATATTAGCATTTGATGGTAGCCAGAAGAGTCACTTCCAAACAAGCACAGAAATTAGATTTAATGAAATAGATATTCATTTGTAATATATAACAACACATTAAGTGATGTCAAAGGAAAAATGTTCAGAAGTATCTTTTAGCAGAGTGTCATAGCTCGAAATTGAAAACTAACTTGTTTTTCTTTACTTCGTATAACCAATTTTGCTGACTTTTTGTTCAGTTTTTTATGTGTCACTGTTATGTAATAAATTGTTTTATACAAATTAAGTAACACTCCTGTTTATTCTTTTATAGTAGCCTCATTGTTGAGCAATGATTTCAACAGATACATGAGACATTCCCCTTTCTTTCAGTGTACACCAGTGACATTCCCTCCTTTTCGTGTTGTACACCAAATCTTTGATCCTTGAAAACATGTGACTGTCACTCCTTTTGTTGCTGTTAGAGTAGTTCCTGTAAAAACCAAGGACTCCTAAGAATGCTCGAAGCTGCCTAACATTGTGGGGTACATGGAACTTCTGTATAGTTTCAAGCTTTTCAGGTGTTGTTCGTATTCCCTTGGGCGTTAGAATGTGCCCCAAGAACGGAACTTCTTCTCTGCAGAAAAGAGACTTACGGAGCTTTATGGTCATGCCGGCTTCGGTAAGCTTCTCAATCACTGTTGTCACGTGAAGCAAGTGTTCTTCAAAAGTAGAAGATACTATTAGGATGTCGTCGACATAAGCCTTCACAAAACTCTTACTCTGTTCTCCAAGTGTAAGATCTAAACAACGGGTGAACTCAGCAACCACATTACACAAGCCGAATGGCATTACCTTGAAAATATATTGCTGGTTTCGAAAAAGAAAACCAGTGTACTGTTGGGAATTCTCTTCCAACGGAATCTGCCAATATCCATTAGTCAAATCGATAGTAGTTAGATAACATATACCCTGGTATAATCTCAAAATTTCGCTAGTAGGGATTGGTCCTTCCCTAAACTTGAAAGAGATCTTGTTAATTCACGTGGCATCCAGACATAACCTTACAGTGCCGTCCTTTCTCGGTATGCAGACCATAGGTGAAGTAAATGGACTGGAACCCCTCTCTATCACATATCATTTCAACATGAGTTGAAGGTACTCTTGAGCTGCCGGTAGGTGTTTAGCTGGTATAGGATATGATTTAGAATGATAAGGTTCCCCTTCAATGACAGTGATGTTAGCTTAATAAAACCTGCTGAGTCCTGGTATCTCAGAAAAGCATACTGTTTACCAACGAGTAGTTGGTACAGTTGAGTCTGCTGATTGTAGGAAATTCCTTTAGCAGCTGCTACAGCTTGTGAAATATCTTCTGATAAGCTGGTGGAAATATCACCGGAAATGTTGGCAATATGATAAAGGGGTACATCCTTGTGTAGACTACTAACACAGTAATCTGTCATCTGCCATGTATCAGGTAGCACTGTTGTTCTCTTATCCTCCTGTGACGTAATAAGTCACCCTCCGAAATTTAATACTATTTTATGTTCAGTGAGGGAATCTATCCCTAAAATTAAGGGATTGGATTGACCCTTTACCAGGAGTACTGCTGTAGTCTTGGGTTGTCCTAGTCGTAAAATATGAATTATAGTTTGCCTGTTTACTGCTGGGCTTGCTCTAGACGTAGCTCCTATAATTTTAATAACTGGTGTAGGCAACTTGGGTAATTTAACACCTGCTAGCTCAATTTGTTTTACCAGAGCTTCACTTATACAACTCACTTCTGCACCACTATCCAGAAGTGCCGTAGTTTCGATGGTACAGACTGTAGCTGGAATTACTGGACAAATAGCTACTCGGTTATTTTCTTCCACACTAATGACTGGTTCCTGAAGTAAAAATTCTCGGTCAGTATTGTGCAAAGATATGGTGTGCATGGTTACTGGCTTTACTATTTCCCCCTTACTGGCTTTTGCTTGAAAAATTGTTCCCTCGGTGTAGGTGTTGACTGGGATCAGAGTATGGAGACTATTACTGCTGACCCACTCTAGTTTAACTTTAATTTATTAGTAGAAGCAATCTCCTGTGCAGGACCAGGTATCCATTCGTAGTGTCCTGGTTGACTAGTGAAAGGAGTTGCACTTGGGTTTAGTGGTTCCTGTCTTTGGAAATACCCCTTGGGTACAGTATTGGCAGTTGGGGTAGTGAATGGAGGGTAGGTCACTTGGACTTGAGGGTACGATGGGTTAGGTTGCTGGTAATAGCTAGAGGAGTTGTGTTGAGCATTCTCCCCTCTGTGTTCCGTCGGTTTTCCCTTCTTCATTTCATCTTCCTTACCTGACCCTCTATCACTCTTTCTGCGTTTACGACCTTCCTGTATATTATCACTGGTGGATCTACCATAGTGGTTCTGCTGGTTAACATTTTGCCTGTGGGAATTCTGAACTGCCCCTCCACAATTGTACCAGTTTTTCCTACGGTTTTTCCTACCTCTGTAGTTCCACTGCCTATTTTGAAATTGTATGTTTTGCACCCTAGGCTGTCTGTTTTCATTATGTTATGGCCTTGTTGCATGTTATTGTTCCTGTATGGTATTTGATTAGGTGGTGAGTACAGTGGTGGGGTGTAGGGATTGTTATTCCTCTCCTGTTCCCTAGGTGAATTTGACCTGTACTGTCTCTCTAGTCGGTCGGCTTTGATTAGATTGTGTCTGAAATCAGTCAGATCTTTAAAATTACAGCCAGTAAACTAATGCTGGTAAGTTAAAGGGAGCTGTGACACCACCAGGTCGATGAACTCTTCATCGGACATCGGAACTGAGAAATGTCTAGTTTTATCAAACATGTCCCCAAAATACTCCTCAATACTTTTATTTTTTTTTAGAATCAAAAGGTTCATTTGACAGTTGGCTTCGGAGTAGGCTCTGGGTTTTAGTACTCCAGTATTCCTGTAATAATTTGGCCTTAAAATCTTCAAAAGTATGAGTTGAAGATTTCACTATCTCCCACCAATAGAATGCTGTAGCTGAGAAACTTACCCCCATACATCTAAGTATCTCTGCATCAGATAGGTTAAATAGGTTAGTATATTCTTCTAGTTTTCTTAGATAGTTAACCGGGTTCTCAAATGATTTGCCTGAAAATTTAGGTAGGTCTTCAGCCCACTGCTTAATTGGGTGGTGCATCATCATGGGGTTGGATGCACTATGCAGTACGACAGGATCAAATTTTGCCGGTTCTTGCAGTTGTGTTTCCATACCAATTTCAACAGAATTAAACTGGGTTTTTGTTCCTGGGTCTAGTCGTAGGGCCTGAATTTCCACGGTTAAGTCCTTCAGTTGATCCTATAACCTCACTGTTCTAGCATCTCCTATCCTTGAGATGTTAGCAATCTTGGTGTCTATGTGTTTGTCTAAGGAATCTAGTTGTTGATTAACTTCCTTCAGGATGTCTTCTCGCATGACATTGGAGAGAGGATTAGTGTTATTTTCTACACTAGTGACTCGAGATTCTAATGTAGCCACCTGCTCTCTGGTTTGCCCTACAGCTTCCTGCACCTCTAACAGTCTTTCCTCGGTGTCGTGCCTTAGTTAGGACATCTGTGAATCTAACTGCTTGGCTAGCTCATCGCTACGACTAACCACTTGTAGTTCCAACTGTAACATCTGCTGAGTTAGGCTATGCGTCTGCTGAAAAAACTGTTGTGATATTTGTTGAGATATTTCTTGTTTAATGCTCTGGGACTGTTGTGATATTTCTTGTTTAAGACTCATCAATAATGCTACTATGTCCATACTTGCTGTGGTTGCTGGAGTTACAGGTACATTATGTGTGTTCGGGTCAGTATTAGTCTACTCATAACCTCAGATGTTGTTACTGTATAAACATTTACATCAGTGTTCTCTACAGCTGCCCCTCCAGATGTGTTAGTAGCCTCTGGATCTTGGCGTTGTCCTCGTTTGGCAGTCTCTAAGGTAGTTTCTGGAGTTGAATCTGTTTCTACACAAAATATTGAGCGTTCACTTGACTCGGAACCTCTCCTAACTGAACTCCTCAGTCAGTGTGTATGTTTCTCAGTTTCATCGGCCATGTCTATACTTAATGTGACCGTTCCTAACCTCTCGGCCCCACGCGCCACTAATTACTGTGGTAGTTAGGTGTAGTGTTTACAATCGTAACTGTGTTGTTGACAATAACCCAACACTTCTGGTATTATTGTGTGAAAAGAGGACAAGGTCAATTAACAGATGACTGTTAGTAAACTGAATACAGCTGACTATAGGTGCTTCAATGTGTTGGTTTTCAAGTAACCACATGTGTTTGATGAACAACTCAAGTGTTTTATACCTGTCTACACTTACCATACCAAAACATTAGTCATATAGCTACTGAGTTCTGGAAGCGGTAGAATTACTAATAGCACCTCCTAGTAGTTTCAGTACAACATACAAATTCACCCTGAATTAACTTTTATTCCACATTATAGATCAGACAATTATTGAGTACCGTAAATAAAATACAGTGTAGGATAGAAACAAAGTGCAGAATTTATTAAGTAGGATAGATTAAATGCTGACCAAAATTTTGAAATAACTATCAATGACATAAACCAATGAAAATTACTTGTGAATAATACCACATCCTTACACTGTTGCATATGTAGAATTGAAGTAGTGAAAATTACATAAAAATATTACTTATGTAGCTTAGGCTCACATATATTTAGAATTAAAGTTCCAAAGTAGGAGATTTGAATTCATTAAAATTTATGCTACCAAATAAAAGTACAATTTCAGTGTGATTGAAATTACTGTTCAAACGTTCAAAATGCTGTTTACTGTACTGGATGATTAAGAATATATCTACTTTACTTCCACTTTTCACAAACATGAAAGTTCCCAAAAAAATTTATCTCTCAGGTTATTTAATTTTTACGCTCGGCTTCGCACAACTCATTTTGAGGGTAGGCTGAAACTCTAGAAAAGCTCAGGAACAGTCTAAGTTAAAAATATGCACATTATTCTGCAGACAATCTTAGAAAATTCGAAAAAAAAAAAAAAAAAAAAAAAGAATTTATGAAAATGAAAATATTTTACCCTACCAGCACAGCAAGTCCCTAGGATGTCATAGGGACATCCTTTGAGGATATCCGGGTACATACGATCCTCGGGATGTCCTAGGGATGGATATTTCGGATGTACGAGAGCTCCGAAAAACCACGTCCCAAGGACGTCCCAAGTACCTCCTCGAAAGATACATCACACTCCAGAAAGCTCCTTGGAAGACGAATTTGGGTCATCCTAAATTCCTCATCTGGGGAGCTCCCAGGGATGTCCTTACAGGGAGTTCCCACGGAGCTTCTCTGAGGAACTCCCTGGGATGTCCGAGCAGGAGCTCCCTGGGATGTCCGAGCAGACGCTCCCTGGGATGTCCGAGCAGGTGCTCCCTGGGATATCCGAGCAGGATCTCCCACGGACGTAGTGGATTTCTAGGCAAGTTCCTAATATGACCACTAGATAGCTCACGATATTATTTAAATATACATGAGGTTTGTATGCAATTAATTTAGTAGATAATTATAACATATATGTATGCCTTAAAAATGGTAAATTTATTAATTTCGACACACAGATTTTATTATTACTGGTAAACTTTTGGAAGTTGAAGCATTAAATAAAATATTATTACAGACGAATTTTTTATTCAAAAGATTTTAAGAGGCTACATTAACAATTATGTGTATTTGACTGTGTGTTAAATACTAAGCTTGCGTATCACCAAAACAAATACATTTATTTTCTTTTGTGTTGAATACTAAACTTTTACTTTTGTTGCTGGAAGGAGCTGCTAGGGATGTCCCAGGGACGAATTTAATACAAGTCCCAGGGAGCTCCTAGGGATGTCTCAGGGATGTGTTTAATACAGGTCCTAGGGAGCTCCTAGGGATGTCCCAGGGATGTGTATGCCAGACATCCTAGGGATGTCTGTAGGTAGTACTTTTCCATGAACTTTTCCTACATAAATGGACTTGAAGTGAACTTCCCTATGACGTCCTAGGGACGACAGTTCTAACATCCTACGGACGTCCTCAGGATGTCTGTGTGCTGGTAGGGTAACACCGTAACCTTCTGGATACTGTGGAATATATTATTTTAAGTTCTCTACAAAAAAAAAACAGAAGTTCAGATTGCAATAAAGGAATATTGCATTGGCGTCACCTGGACGTAGCATAGCTGAGACAATCTCGATGACTTCTTAGGCCGCGTCGAAGCACTAAAATTAGCTAAATATTAAGCTCAGGCCGTACCATTCTTCTTAATTAAGGTGGCTTCGTATATTTTACTTGTCTTGGCGTGCAAATTATTAGGTACTCAAAATTACGTTGGCTCTCGACATCGTTAATTTAATCGAGCAGATGCGAATAAGAAGTCTGTGCCTTACATGACACCAGCCAAGACTCTCTAAAACCTAATCTCAAACCCCTTCAGAGTTCGGCCCGATTCTAGAGCTCTTTCAGAAAACCTTTAAAAGGCGTCTGGGTTGGAGAGAATACATGACTTGTAATAACAAACGAAAGAAAGAAAACTAAACTCAAAGCAAGAAAAAAAAATAACTAAAATTATATAATAAAATTTAGTTTTGGATGTGAGACCTAACGAACATAAATAAAAATAGAGTAATTTAATTAGCTATAGGAGTAGGAATAGTTAACTAGATGCTAATGCTAAAAAGGAAAAAAAATAAGATTGTTATAAACCAAAGAAAAATGAAGTTAAAGTTCTTAGTTACATAGTAAAAGTAAACATAAAAAAATTTACTAGATTTTAAACTAAAAGTTATTAACTTTCTGTAGCCAAGTACTCCTTAGTAACATTCCAAAAATTCCACTGGCAACCGGTATTACCTGAAATAAATACTCTCATATATACCATTATAAATTTTAACGGAAACGTACCGTTAATAAACAGAAATAGTGTCCGTAAAAATAAAATACGGAAATGCCTAATGTAAATAAAAACACTATGGAATCACGCTGTAATGTAAGAAAGTTGGTAACATGAGTGAATAATATGTAGTTGGCCATTTGAGTTGACTGTGGCCATGCAGGGATACGGTTTAGCTTGTCTAGTCTTGGAGTGCGGCAAGTATAGTTATTTTAATGGATCCTGTGTCGTTGTTCTTTCTACCAAATAATTATGACTTATTATAAAGATGAATATCTCTCAAGTGGCGATGAGGATGGGATTACATCATTATAGGCCATCCTGTTCATATGCGATTAAGTTTCAAGACAATGATTGTGGTTATGGCAGTGTTGGGAGTGTAAAGGTCATTTAACTGTAAGGAAGAGCCTTGGGAGGCTTTTATTGAAAGGTTCCAGTTTTTCATAGTATGTAATACTATATCTGAGAAATTGATACTGAGTACATTATAAGCCTCGTTTGGGCCAGAGACCTACAATCTTTTGCGCAATGTGTGCACACCAAAAGGCCTGAGGACTTAACATATACCGAAGTGATTAAAATTGTACAGGACTATGTTGATCCAAAACCTAATTATATTGCGGAATGTTTTAAATTTGGAGAATGAATGCAATGTTCCGAGAAATCAATATTAGGGTAGGTGACAGCTTTGAAGGAGATCAGTAAGAATTGTGATTTTGGGAGTTCATCATCAGAGTGTTTATGCGATCGGTTAATAAGTGGAGTACAGTCTGAAAGGGTTCGTCAGAAGTTGTTGGTGGAAGAGAACCTTACATACGACTGGCCATGCAGTTAGCGACCAATATGAAACGAGCAGAACGAGGAGCTGAGATTTTCACATAACCGCAGCCGTCACAGCATGACAGTGTTTCTACCTGTCCTCAACATCAACACTACAGTGCAGCAGTGAAGATTCCACCAGAGAAGTGGGATATGGAGTCGAAGAGTGAGTCTTCAGTCAGTGAGAAAATGAAGAGTACGGTAAGTCAAACACTTTGTGGTATGCTTCGTATGGTAGTACATTTTGCTGGTATGAAGGTATGAAAGATTTAAAGTACTTTTCTAGTGGTAGGAGCAATCATACCAAATCGGTGTAGAGTTACCATAATTTCAATTGTCGACAGTGTGGTAAAAAAGGGCATCTGGCAGCTGTATGCAAAGGTAATAAGCCTGTAAATTATTGTGACTACATGAATCAAAATGGTGATGAATATTTACATGGGACACATAGTACTTTCTTTAAGATGAGGGTACAGGATACTGAACTAAAGGATGTATTTACATATAAGGTGCTGGTTGAAGGTGCCTTATTGAAAATGGAAATAGGCACGGGTCATTTATTTCTGATTTCCTTACGAATTATATTGTAAGGTGTTGTTAGAATGTCATTGAAATCAACTTCAATAGTATTTCTAACATATCAAGGTGGTGTGATTAGACCAAGGAGTGTTTTTGATGTAAAGGTAAAATGCAAGCAGATGGAGTACATTTTGCCATTATTTGTAGTTGATGGAGGAGCTACTGCCTTAGTGTGTAGAGACCGGTTAAGAACTTTGATTATTCAATATGTAGTTCTGTTAGGTAATTTAAGAGATTGTGATACGATACAGGGGAATGTTCCCCAGAAAATTATTACTGCTTTTCCTGATGTTTTCAAACCTTTAAAGCAAGGTTAAAGTGTCATTGAAACTGAAGTCTACTATATATCCACAATATTACAAACCAAGAAAGCTTCCTTTTGCTTTAAGATCTAAAGTTGAAAGTGAATTGAAACGTTTGGTTAAACAAGAACTATTGGAACAAGTAAATTCAAGTGAGTGTGCGACCTCAATTGTTCCAATTATAAAATAATAATATCTCTGTAAGGATTTGTGGAGATTATAAAATTACAATAAACCTCTGCCTTAGTATTGATAGACAACCTGTACCTGTAATAGAGGATTTGTTTGGAAATCTTGGTCCCTGTGATAAGTTCAGTAAGATAAATTTAATGCAGACCTATCATCTAGTATTATTAGAGGAAGACTCTAAGAAGTTAGTAACAATTAGCACCCACAAGGGTTTGTTTAGGTATAATAGAATACCCTATGGTATAGCTTCAGGTCCAGGGTTATTCCAGAGAATCATGGAACAGTTGCTGGTGGGTTTGGATGGAGTTGTGGTTTTTAGATGATATATTTAATACGGCAGAGAATGACTCCAAACACATGGAAACTTTTGAGACAGTGTTTTGTAGACTCAACGAGGTTGGATTGAGAGTGCAGCCAGGGAAATGTGAATTTCTACAGGAATCTGTCGAATATTGTAGTTATCGAATAAATTAACATGGATTACACACAACTTCCTCCAAAGTGATAGCCATTGTGGAGGCCCCTTCGCCCAGAGATATCACAGAAATTAGGACATACCTTGGGTTGGTTAATCACTATGCTAAATTTGTGCCAAATTTGGCTACTATTGCAAATCCATTGTACCACCTCTTAAAGAAGACAGTGCGTCGAAAGTTAACTAAGAGTTTGTTCAGGCAATAAATATGATAAAGAACATTATGTTTTCGACTCAATGTGTTGTCACTGTATCAGCCTGGAATTCCATTGAAGGTCGCCTGTGATGCATCCCAATATGGGTTGGGAGCTGTGGTATGCCATGTGTATCCTGATAAAACAGAAAGGTCTATTGCCTATGCATCACACGCATTAAGCACAGCAGAATGTAATTGATAGAGACCGGAAAAATTCGCGGATCACTGACCTGTAGGCTAGTCTCCAAGAATATATGTGTATTCAAGCAGGTAACAGCTGTTCGTTGGCTGTTCGCTGACACAGTGAAATGGGTTCGCATTTAGTCCCATTAACATTATTGGCTCATCGACTTCAAGGTTGTGACAAATAAGTCAACAGTCAATTGTTAAAGTAGCACGAACTTCCAGTTGCCGGAATTCTAGCTTGTGCCTGATGAAAAAGCGAATTTTTCAGGTCTGTAGTAATTGATGACTCTCAGCAATAATGAAATGCTCAGTATAAAGGGAAAGTAATTAGCGGTTTTCGTGAGAGGAGGAAGTGGTAGTTCGAAATTACAATGATAAGAATAAATGAGTAGGTGGAGTCGTGGTTCGGAAGTTAAGTAATGTAGTAGTGTATCTAGTGGAGACAAGGTTGGGGCGGCTGGTAAAAACGACATGTTGATCAAATGCTTCATCCATGTCTCATGTTAATACAGGTGGTGAGTCGGTAAATGGCAGATTTTATGTGATGTCTGATCAGACTATTGTAAATTGAATGTATGAGGTTTCGCGTGACATGGAGCTGGACTCTAGGGTTGCTGTTACTGATACGGCACAAAAAACAGAGCTTGTTAACTGATAATGATCAGAGTTGTAATGGTGTGGTTGTTGGGTCTGAACCCATTGCAAATAATGTGGGTACATATACCTCCCCCCTGTATCCACCCCAGTGACAAGACGGTATCCTCTACATGAGCGGGAAAAGTTGATTAAGTTAGATTTGTGACGCCATACATTCTAAAGTGTTTTGTTATTATGTATCTGTAAGCTGTGTTTTTCTTTTAGACGTACTGGTTTATGAATTTTGGGTAGGAGTGTAATGTAAGTAAGTTGATAACATGTGTGAATAACAGCTTCCTCAACATCATAAGCAATATAAATTGGTATATTTCTCGTCTTAGAAGGTCTCTGGTCTTCTTCCTCCTCATGTGGCTCCAGCTTGCCAAACGTATATTCAAGCCCCATATTAAATTTTATAGGAACGCATGAATTGACCTTATATGTTTGTTAGCATGTACCAGCATGTCTACAGCAGTATGAAGGCATACTCGAATGTTCTCCGTGACTAAAGTGTTTCAGATATGTGTTATAGCAGCCTACAAGACACATATCATCTGTGTTTTATATGTTGTATGGCAGGTCGCAAGGCAAATAATCCATTAAAGAAAAATGCTATCTTACACTACTAAAGGTTTGACTGTCTTCTGAACAAATGATCCTCATGCCGTACGATGATTAGCCTCGATGTGTTATGTCTATAGACTCTTCTACACGCTGTTAACAGCAACAGCTGCATTGCTGGCAAGCTTCTAGTAGGTACTTGAGATGAGTGGCGTGGGTTTCATCGAGGTAGCTATCGTAGTGCGATGGATATAATAGTCACCATCGTAATATCTGTGACTAGTTTTCACATATGACGCGAGCGGGGGTTGGTGATTAGATAGTGAATTGCCCGGTGCGCCAGCCCGTTATTGGAGAACGGGCACTCAGTCGGTAGATTCCTCTCTCGCAGGGCCGCGTGGCCGACGGCCGTGGCGTTGTTTACGTGATCACCCCACTCGACGTCAGATCGGGTGTTGCGCAGAGGAATCTTATGGCGTTCCTCACGCCCGT
>PNEQ01129707.1:0-13745 GCA_003012365.1 Medauroidea extradentata
GTAAATTAATTTTCAAAAGGTATTTCTATGATTTTTAAAAATTATTTTACGTTTCTGTCATGTTAGTGTAACAATAAAATATTTCGCCAGTGGTTATACAGACTTTTTGTTCTTGCAGTATATTTGAGCTCTGACTATTTATTAAGACACGCATATACATAATCGGCTTATTAAATTTTCTACGAAATGTTGTAATTTATTGTTCGGCGAGTTCCTAGCAGCCATTCAAGAGTTGTGCTGAAACGAAACATAGTGCCTACACACTACGCAGAAAATATTCCGTGCAAATAGTTTCGAAAATATTCTTTATTTTACTTAATAAGAATCCCAACATCAGCGAGTTACTTTCTTACCGACTAAAATATTAAATTATTTAACTTACAAGTGTAATATTTAGGCCGAAAGTTATTTTTCATGTAATTTTTTCGTAGCAATTTCAAGTATTTATTTTTGTACAGTTGGTTGTTAACTGTAAGTTAAGATGGTTGAGAAAAATGCTAGAGGGGGAAGTCGATAACCCGAACTTTGTCGAAGCGAAGAGGTGACTTATCGACCATACACTTAGAATACCAATTTTGAGTGTTTTCTTTCTCGATCGTTTGGGGCGCGGTCTTGCGGGATCGAAATCGAAAGATTACGATTGACTCCTCGAGAAACTTAGAATAAAGTCCCAGGTTTGAATCACGAAATGAGTCTTTTTTTTTTTTTTTTTTGCTAATATAGGAAACAAAAGAACAATAGAAGAAATGTTGATTTAAAATATCTAAATTCTCCTATTCAAAGAATAGGTCTACATCATTTCTTTATTCCAATTAAATCTCATTTTATGCAAAAAAAAATGTTCTCAAAACCGCGTCGTTTATGGGTTCCACCTGTTCCGTTGGCAGTACTGGAGCCTAAGAAAGCGTGGATACGTCCGTACATTGTTGCCACGTTTAGTGGTTTCCTTCTAACGTTTGGTGTCATTTCTTAAAATCCCTTTAATTTAAGTGTGTAAATTTTTCTGGTGAGTTTCATTGTTCTCGAAAACGGTTGTTTTCACTGATATGGGTGATTTCTATAATGCCGTCCAGTGTGCGGCGGAAAGAGAGGATGTTGCAACGTCGCTGCTCTCACTTGACGGCGTAGCGCCGCCAGCAGGTCAGCCAACCGCGCTGCGTGATATATATTTGGACCTCACGTGTAATTATTCCCCGTCCGTGACCTTCAGACGGTCAGGATCCCCCCCCCCCCTAAACATCAAGGGGCCTAGGGCCGCCGGACGGTAGGCGAGTCCAAGAGAGCTCCTTCATGCTAATCCCATTCTCTGTTTGCACGAACAGGTTACGGTCCACCGCACGTGAATGCTGTATTTTCGGCCACTGGCTGAGTGATGAAGAGTGGGCAAGGAGGCTGCCGAAGAGGAGGGTGGGCGGGAGGTTTCAACGGAGAACAAGTTGCTGGCCCCTTCCTCCTACTTCTTGTATTCACCTCCACCCCCTTACCCCGGCCTTTCTTCGTGACGGCAACCTTACGCGATAGAGATCGGCGCAAAAGGTCTGTGCGGTCTGGTGGACCACGCGCGCGCGGACACACATATTCGAGTAACGGGGTCCCGTGAAGAGATTAGCCTCGATCCAGCCGGTCGACAACACCCCACGCTCATGACAAAAAAAAAGTAGGTAGCATGAAAAAAAAACGAGGAGCGCATGCCCGTTGTTTTCACGCCTACGTCGACGGGGCATTGTCGGCTAACGTGGTCTCGTGGCCTGCCAATCTCTCGCGGGGGGTAACGGACACCGCAGACATCGGAGATCTCTTCTGAGATTAACACGACTCCGGCGTACGTTTAAGGGGAGGTGGAGGAATGGGTTGGCTGAACTCTATATTAAGTCAGCTGGGGCGAACTGCTGTACCTGTCGATGCGCCTATCTGCGGTATTCCATTCAGTCCAGTGTTGCCAGAGTTCCGTGCCACGGTCACTCGTCCACGAAGTTTAAACACACTGTAATATAGGTGGGTCGTCATAAAGTGACAACTTTTGAAGGCAGTCTTATCTAGAACAGCAATTAAAAATATTTATTTTGTCCTGGGATGTTAACTTGTTAGCAATGTAAGTACAATCTACATAAATTTATTATTATTTTATTCATGTTAAAAATTGGCAGGAAACTATAGCTCATCTAAAAGCAAAAAATAACGGTATCCTGAATCACCAATACACGCCGTTTGTAGGAAACGTTCGGTGAACAAAAATTTAACACGTCACACAGTGATTTAGGCTGTTCTTCATCTTAGCATTTTTGCTGTGCGCTTCAAGAGTGACGTGACCTTCAAGAATGGCGCTTGGTTAGTTGTAAATTTATAATATTCGAAATACACAAAATTGTTAAAATTTAAAATACTAAAATATTCAGAATATTTGTAAATATATCCAGTATTAATTTCTAATCATTTGTCGATTTGAAGGATATTCACAAACGACACCAAACCAAATAGAGTTGATTGGCACTTACAATAATGTAGAATAAAATGTTCTGTACACTATCAAAGAGAAGGATCTGAGAAATAAATTATTACATTTCTTCTTAAGAGGCCGTGTCAGCGTTCCAGGTTCATGTATGCAACATTAATTAACCCCATATAAATCAAGACTAATTTAACGTTCGCTATAATAATAAGAGTATTTCACATATCAACGTTACCTTTGCGCTTTATCAAAGACACAATCGTTCTTATTTTCGCTGCGTTCTGCAAAATCAAGTATAACAAAGAGTTACATAATCAACGTGATGCGAAAAAAAAGTTTTGTAAAATTTGTAGCAACCATTCTTTATACATGACTTCAGCAAACGCAGCGAAAATAAGAGCGACCCTGTCTCTTATAAATCGCGAAGATTATGTTGATATGTGTAACACTATTATTGCTATAGCAAACGTAAAATTGGCCTTGATTTATATGGCCCTAATGCTGGTTGCATACACGCGCCTGAAACACTGACACGGCCACACGGCCTCTTTAAGAGTGAGAGTAGATAAATACACGCTGAAAACATCAATTGATTTCTAAGATTTTTTCGAAGCCAATATAGATAAAATACTCAATGACAATCCTAGATAATGGTATTTGCTAACTTTATGAGTGAATATTTATCCATATTTACTAATTCGTTACGCGTGATCTCTGGCGCCGCGTGATCTCTTGCGGCGCAGTTAAATGCACGAGGTTCCGGCGTCAGAGATTGTGCCTCAGACGTTCGTAACACTGGAAACAATTTTGTTTGAAACATTGGCTAAAACTATTGTCTAGGATTGCTATTGTTTAATCTTCGCATATTGGTTTCAAGAAACGTACAATTATAGATAAATGCTTTTAGCGTTGAACTATGTACCACGGCCTCTTAATCCACGCTCATTCACACTCAAGTGTGATTACGCGCTAAGTTACACGTCTTGTTTTTAAATCGCACGCATTTCGTGGGCTTAAGGTCCTCGCCTACCACGTGCTTAAAATGCGTTGCAGCGTGTTCGTAATGCCGTTTTTTTTTTAAAGAAACTTTTCCACATATGCCCAATGTGTGTATGCCCGAAAAGAAAATACACTCCAAACAATGACTGAAGAATCGTATCAAAGCATCACGTCGATAAGAAAAATCATTTCGGAGCTCCTCAAAATGGTTAAAAACAGGTTTTTCAACCTGTTGTATCTGAAAATCTACTTGCGGGATTGGTGTGGAACTTATCTAGGAACATGCAATGGACTTTGCTTAAAACTTTCCACCAATAAGATGGTGTCAGCACTGAAAGTGTCAGTCAGGCGAGTGATATAGGTACGACACCACTGCACGCCGTTTCATTGTCTTGCGGTAGAGGCGATACCGCGCCACAGGAGCTGGTCAACATCGCCCTTCGCGTCGTGCTTTACTCACACTAACACACGGCCAGTAGGCGGGCGACTTACATCAATTGGAAACAATCCGTATTGTCTCACAATACACAGTTTTTTTGTCAACACAACTAAAATGTGCTGCCTACCACGTCCTTCAAATACGTTGCAGTGTGTTCGTAAATGTAGGGGGCTACTTATTTTTTACAAGCTGTCCATTTTGTCAATGTACGAAGAGAGAACACATTTCGCGACCAGGTACGGAATGTATTTTTTATGACACCATGCTCGTAAAATCAATGTTGCTAAGCTCTCGAACATAGCTGAAAACGGCCTTTTCAAACAGCCTACTTCAAAATATTCTAACCGAATGCGTGTGAAACTCAGAAACGTACACTGAACTTTCCACCACTAAAATTAAGTCCCATAGTAAAAATTTACTGGTGGGGATCGTGCACGCTAGTACGATATAAATAGAAATACTGTACACGAGTGAAATGACGTGGCGACTCATTTGTTACGAGCGACCTTCGCCGCTTATTGGCTGCCCGAGGCAGGTGATGCCTGCCCCGTGTCTATTTGACTCCTGCATGTTACGGCAGGTATCCTATTGACTGGATGCAGGCTAGCACACTAGCCACCTTACGCTTATTAGCAGTAGACATTTCCTCCAGGTTGCAGGCCTGTGAAGTCGTTTTGCTGACATATGTGCCTGATTTTGACGTTCTACCGGCTGTACACTTCTGCGTTCCAACTATTCTATGAGGTTAGGTCAGCGCTTGGCTAGTTGTGGAGATGCGGCATTTGATGTACTCTTCACAACCTCGCTAGGCGGGGCCCTTAAGCTATGGCATAAGTCCAGAAATCCCTTCTTTCTCGAGGCCGCGTTTGGCGAAATTGCTAGAGCACTCGCCTCCCACCATGGCGATCCGGGTTCGATTTCCGACGGGTTCGAGCCCTCATATTTTCGCATGTGGGAATGCCGCTTTATCGGTGGGTTTTCTCGAGGATTTCCAGTATCTCCTGCCCCTTCATTCCGGTGCTCCTCCATACCCACATCATGTCACCCTTCACCAGTGCTAAAGACCTAGATGTTAAGTGCTGACCAAAATCTTCATCCCACTGCAACTTTACTGGTTGGTTCCATCCAAGGAAGCTTCCACAGAGTCACACTGCCTTTAAAGGGAACACTGTTAGCCCAGTAGTACGTGGATGAAACCCTTGCTTCCCCAACTGCTGCCGTTTCTGAAAGGGGTCCCACGTGCGGTCTCCCAGCAAGATAATGTAAGTCCCCTCATATCACGGGTGTCCTAGGACTGATTTTGCCATTCTTAAACATTACCGCGGCCTGCTCACTCACCTGATACGTCCACAATTATGCATGCATAGGACCACTTGAAATGTAAGCTACCATCTTGCGACAGTTTCCGGGATCCTACCGATACCGTCCAACTTTTGTAGGATATCTGCCTCAGGATTGCATATGACCAGAGATATGAAAATGACCCACAGGCCATAGAATCCACTGTCCAATGTATGTTCTAGTGTTCGAGATTGGCTGAGAGGCTATTTACCAACCTTTGAACTTAACCAAGTGGTAAGAGTTTGATATACTTTCTAAGTTTTTGTTTACTCGGAATTCCGCGAAACTTGCTTGATAAACTATGGTCCAATCATACACGTTATTTCAGTATGCACAAGTTTGAAGTCTAACTAAACCTCAAACGAATTTGCGTAATTCTCCTATTCCTCAGATGACATCTGCTGGACTCCACGCCTGAGAGTATTGCAGCGTGTATCATAGTGATGTCGTATATGTGATATGTGTGTCCTGCTTGTCTATTTTATTTTTGTGATGGCTATGTCTAACATAAAAATTATTATTTTAAAAAGTTTCTGGTAAACCTTATACTTTTACAAGAAAACTTCTTTGTAGTTTTTCACGGGACTCTATTGTCAACTGGCTTCACAAATAAAACCAGCCTATATATTGTCCTGTGCATGTTATATTTAATGAACGGCAGTGCAAATTAAAGAAAAAACTTATGGCTTAGAGAATTTACAGCAAGTGAATGAATTGTACATTTCTAAGACTATTTAATGTGTACTTTGCTTGACGTCTTCACTATCTATAAACAAATCTACATTGTCGTGACTACACGTTAAGTGAAACATCTTTTCAATCACTTGCACCGTTAAAACGCTACACTAAGCACTTTTATCGATCACTGCACTATAAAGTTTACGTTAGTGGTGGTTTAATGCTTTATCGTGGGAAATTTTCTTGTCTCTACCCACACGCTCCTTCGTGGCCAGCAACCTGAGAGCCGGCAAGGCAATAAACTAGGGGCTAGAGTCGAACGTTGTCTGCAAAAGCGGGCGCGAGCTTTCGCCGCGCAGTTTTATGACGTGGAAATGACAGCACATCTTCCCTTCCTGCGCCATCGAACGCCGTGCAGACCTTCCTTGATGCAGTTATGCTCTGTTTAGCTTAACATCAGCACATTTTGATACTACAGATGGCTACGTTTTCACACACTGTTAGTCGTCATATTTTGTTTTTCTAAAATGAGCATGGGGTGTACATTCCACCTTGTACACAGACCATTTTGCCTTGCAGTTAGGGTTGCCACATCAGTGTAACCCAAAAAGAGGACACATAATATTTGTTCAAAGCATTAAAAAAGAGGACACAAAAAAAACTCAAAATCAACAAAAAAAATTTTAAAATGAAAATGTATGAATTGGTTACTTTACTGATCTTTGAAAGAACTGTGCAATGGGAGTGCATGACTGGATTCAGTTTCTTGGACGTACTCCATTGCAATGGAGTACGTCCAAGAAACTGAATCCAGCCTAGTTACTTTATTATCTTGTAATTTAGTAAAATAAGTTTAAAAAATATCAAACATAGTTTCTAAAAATAAACTCCAAATATGTTAGCACTACAAAATAAAACTGAATAAAATACTGAAAGTATTCAACATTGTGATAATCACACTTTATGTCAACACATGTAAAACAAACGAACAATGTAATACCACAGGTAAAACTTTCCAAAGCAAAGGTTGCACGTAAGCGCTGTAGGCTTGCGGCACCGTTCCTAAACATTTCGTGACACAAGAGACCATATAAAAATGCATCTTGGCTGTTTATATTCAGAAAAGAGGACATTTGGCACTTTTTTTATGAAACCCGGCCGGACAGTTTGCGAGGCGTTAAAAAGAGGACATGTCCGGGTAAAAGAGGACGTCTGGTAACCCTACTAGCAGTGCTTGCAAAATTGCATAATGGTAAAACTAAGTGCCTAAATATGGACTGAAATTTACTTAACTTATCCGAAACAGGTTATACCTCTTGTGTGATTCTCCTGAGAGCAGGAGAGGAAGACTGAGGGAATGTGAATTTTAACGACACATGACTCTTCCTCGACTGAACCCGTCCTCTTCACGCCCCCATAAAGATACAATGCAATTTTTGACCCCCTCTGTTCCGAGGGCGTAAATCTCGCCGCTCCCTCCCGCTACATCCACGGCACTCAAACCCATTCCAACATGGGCTCCATCCATTTTAACATCCTCGGGTGCCTCGGAGGGGGGACAGGGAAATGAAATGTTATGGGGTGCTTGACGGGCGCGGGGATTTCACTTTGCAGCGGTCATTACGCAGATAGCATCTGCGAGACGGTGCTCCCTCTTTCTCTCTGGTTGGCAGCAGGTGGCGCGCCCCGCGCAGAGAGATCTGGCGGCGGATACGCGCACTAACAGTAACACATGCCGCAGCACGCGTGTCTTGCACTCTGCGGCTGTCTGTCCTCTTATCGCGCGCAGAGCTTCTTCTCTACATGTCGTCGCGGCGTAAATCATCTCTCACCGAGGCAACCCAGCAAGCTGGCAATGAGTGAGAGTAAGGCTAATTGCACTACTCGTTAAAAGGAAAATGTGTTTTCTTACAGGTCAGTTTGGCACAGGGAAAAATTCTGCCGCTAGTTTCGCTGTTATACATGAAACCGTAGTAAAATTAGATTTAACTAAGCTTAGGATTGGTAAAGAGAAGTGATTTTATTTAATTTTAAGGTGGTAAACAAACCTGTTTTGGCTTTTAAATTATCAACTTCATGTAAGTTAAAATTCACCAAAGCTCTGTCATTGTTTAATTTACACCTCTTGCCGATACCAGCGCTAAAGCGGCAGAAATTTTCCCAATGCCAAACTTTTAACATTGATCTTTCTAACATGTACTCGAATTTACTAGTGAGAAGTAAGACACGGAGTTTAAAGTACAAAGAAACAAGTAAGAAACGAATAGGCCTACTATCTCTATAATGAATACAATAACATGTTAACAATGTGCTGCGGACGTCGCATTTAGCAAAATATTTAACATGTAGGTGTACAAAATACGCAGAATTTTTTGCACTCTCCTGCCAACTTAAACTATAAACAACATCACAGGCGTTCATCACAACCCTGGTAACCGACAAAACCTGGTCATGTGACTAAGAAAACCTAGCCTTACTCCAGCTTGTGAGCGTTTGTAACCATCTTACGTAGCGTACTAGAACATTAGTGTCTGTTCCAAGGAAATTTTCTACCACGGGTATTATTCTTAACATTTAGGGCTGTATTATGTGTAACAGTTGAGCACTAAAAACAAAAATAACGCATTATACACTACCACGATAAATTTCCGTTCCGGTATTAATAATATTTATTGTACAGACTTTGTGTATTTTTTTCTGAATGTTATCGGCGAAAGCTTCATTTCTATCATTTATTGTTTACAAACTTTAAATTCGTGGATATATTGCCTAACTTTAAAAAAAACTCTTTATTTTGTAGCATACAAAAGCTAATAAAACAAAAACTACGTTAGGTAGATTAATGTCTAGAATGTTTATGACAGTAAAAAGTTATACAAGAGTTACAATGGAAACATTTTATTTAAAACTTTTTCTTTGCATTTTGTTATGAATAAACTGAAGAAAATGGCCTCAAAAACATTTTTCACATCTGGGTGAAACCTTGTTTTAAACACGCGGTATGTATGTCATTGTCACTGCTACTTCCTGCCAAATACATCAACTAACAAGTCTAGGCAGCAAGCACGTGGCGGCTCAGTCAATACCGCAAAAGTATATACACAAAATTAGTGGTATATTCATTCAATAATTGTGAATTTCGGCTAAAAAGAAATGTATAATTTTTTTTTCTACTGTCAATCCAGCATTGCTTTTTACGTTCATGTGTGTTCTAATTCACAAACAGAATATATTAACCTACTTGAAGTAGTTTTTTTATTAGCTTTTGTATACCGCAAAATGAAGTGATGTTTCAATTATGACTATATATTCACAAATTCATATTGTAACAATTTTACTGTCCTGGGCATAGCCAAGTTCATTTGGAATGAAGGGCTTAGATAGGTTAATTATATTAATTACTTAACTTTAACATATCTTAATTTACTACAATAACTATAAATCACTCTACTTTAAGTATACAACACTTGCGATTCACCCTCTTTAATTAAATATATACGGATACTACACACAGGTAATCTGACTAAAAGTCTAATTTACTACTCTAGTATTTAATTAACAAATGTCTCTCTGTCAGTTCTCCGATCGCATAAGTCTCTATCTAGAGATGTCCAGCATTGCACAGATACAGTCCAACCTGTTAGTCCACTCTCTCACTTACTCACACAACTCCAAGAGTGTAACCGTCGTCCACACCTGCGTAACCTCTTCTCGATCTGCTGATCCCACCTCGTCTCTCGCAGCCAAGTCCGTCGCGAACACTCACTGGCTAAACGCCACAAATACTGTCACAGCTTGCAGTCGGCCGGTATTTATAGTCGAGGCCCAGAATATTCTCAGAGCTCGCCGACAATGCTGGTTGATGTAAGCTGAATGTTCCAAGTGTTGCGGTAACATTCAGTCACGTCCAAACTGAATGCTTGTCATGGACGAGTGACAGTTGCCCACCCATTCAGAAGGCCTGTGACGTCACCAGGATGGGATGATGGAGGGAGGAGGCGAGGCACAGTCCGCCGCATCGTCACCGGGACTGGAGGTAACGAGCAGGGGAGGGGGAGTGGGCATGGCTAATCAGGTCGCTCAGCCCAATGCCTTCGAGAGCATTGATTTGTTACAATATGTAAACAACAAAAGATTCAAAAACGTTTATTTGCACAAAATTGAGCTTTCAACGAATATATTTAGAAAAAAAAATGCACGAGGTAGCTCTCACATTATGAATCTGGGGTGGGTTTAACGGAAATGTATGGGTGGTCATATGTTTTTAGTTGACACTGTATATTAAAATGCAATATATACAAACATGAGTATACATGTTGTATATTCCCAGTAAACATTATCTTAAAATACATGAGTATAAAACACATGCCAGTGAGTAAGGTTTTTATTTTCGAGCTTCCGGACTTCTCTTAAAGGGCAATTAATTCATTAATACTTTCAAATTGGCTTTTTTCCCATAAGTTCTATTACAGCATATTTTATTACTGAGACAGACACTCTGTCATTATCCTGCATATTTATATTACACTACTGATTTCAATGTCCATCGAATCGTCACTTTTCCAATATATTTCCTCAAGTTTCTGCATATGTTTCTACTACTTTTGCCAGTTATCCTTAGTAATGTTTCGCACTGCAGGGTTAGTAAGTGTAACTGAGTAACAATGTGAACAGACACTCGGGATTTTTAACCAGCTGTGGCATATTCTGTGGACTTCTGGGTATCATACATTTTTAAGTGTTACATCATCACAGCAATTATTCCTTATTCGTAACATCTGAGAACGAATTTAGTTACCGTTTTATTTAGAAGGTTGCAGATATAGAAGACACCACCAGTAAACACGAGATACTCATTCCAGGAACTGACATGAACTTTTTTTTTACTTTTGTAAAGCAAATCCTTCATTGGATACTCTTATAATGTCTACTTCATCATAACAATACTCATTTGATAAAATAATGCTTTATAGAACCACAAATGGTTTTCTTGTATAATCGAATCCGTAATTTTAAAGAAAAATTAATGTATTTTTGCAAAGTGTAGTTTGGAAACTTGGTTATCAACTATATAATCGTTAAAAAAAATCACACCGAAGCATGAAAATGTAACTGCATCGAACAATCGGGATTATCTGAAATTTTTTCACTGGAACACAATGAGATGATTTTTTTGGTGGTTGGGGGAGGTGAAGGGGGCCAGAATGAAGGAATGTGTTTACAACCGTCTGGGCAGCAGATTAACTTAGCTATAAGAGTAGAAAGGCCTTACACAATACAATAGCAAATTGATCAGACATACATTGTAATCGCATTTCCCAGAACATGCATTTTGTGATTTGTCTTATAAAATCATGCCCGTAGTTCAGACAGTAATTAAGGAAGAATACTAATCGTGTTCACATTTATCACATCCTAGAAAATAAACTCACAGCAGATGATATAAAGTAGGTTATACAAGGTATATCTAAAACATACCGACAAACTTTAACAAGCGTGAAAATATTAAGTTTATTTTTCATGGAAACCCATGGTCCAGCTCACATAAGAAGCGCTGTAGACGCTTACACAAAGTCTGACAAAATATGAACAATTTTTGAAATATTTAGGAAACTACTTACTTGACAGAAACAAATTTCTGGTTACGAAACAGTTTTACCGAAAGCGACAATAACGTGAAGGATTTGTACATTAAGACACCTCAATCGCTTTGAAAGGGAGTGGCACTTCCCTTATTTCTTTGAAAAATATATGTGACAGTAAAAAATTGCCATTTTTACCAAACATTACTGAATGGCTGGAAATTTAAAAAAAAATGTACCTTGCAAAAACTGCCGAACGCTCGTCCTTTTAGGGCAATCGTTAAATATTTGATTTCACACAATAGCGCTATTGCCCACCAAGTATGCAACCAGGAATGACTGTGTGCCACACTGGAGTGACGTGTGGGCAGTTGGTTTGTGGCAATTCGGTATCGTAAGCTGCATCGTGTAGTGGGTTGCTTCGATAACATTGATGTGAGTCGTGCTTCCTTCCCCTTCGTCCCCCTACTATCTTTGTTGTAGTTCCTCTTCCAGAACAGGTCAGGAGACTGTAGACTAGAAACGCACACTTCACTGTGCATTGCATGCATTGTATTACAAGTCGACATGGCTGCCTACACAAACGCAGAAATGACAGATATGGTTCGGCTGTACGGTGAAGTGAAAGGTAATGCACGAGCTCCTCCACAATTGTATCACGAGAGATTCCCAACGCAGAGGTATCCTCATCACACGACCTTCACAAGTGTCACCCAGAGACTGCGTGAAACAGGTACGTTCAAGACGCGAAGTGGAACTGGTCACCCGAGGAATTTACAAACAACAAATGTAGAGAAGTTCTCAACGTTGTGGAGGACAACCCGTCAATAAGCACTCGTGCCACTTCGCAAGGAATACGGGTGCCCAATTCAACTGTATGAAGTGTTATGCACGAGCAACTGCTACGTGCCTACCACGTGCAAAAGATGCAGGCATTGGCACCAGCGGATTTTGCTCCTCGAAGTGCTTTTTCGTAGTGGTTCCTGCATCAGTGCACAGAAGATCCACACTTTACGTCCATCGTATTGTTTACTGATGAAACGACATTTACGCGAGATGGTTACTTTAAACAGCAGGAACAGTCATATGTGGAACGACGTTAATTCTTATGCAACTGCCATAGTAGCAAACTGTGAGCATCTGGGTAGGTATTGTCGATAATCATCTCATTGGTCCCTACCAGTGGCGGCTCGTGGGTTGTTGGTAGGTAGGGCTGCAGTTGTCAAGAGCTGTACAGGGTTGTACGCTGGTTGTCTCTACAGCCACTGACACGCTGATGTGCAGGTGCCCCTTACTACTGAGTGGTCACAAAAGAACTGGTAGCCGGCAAATTTTTCATGGTCATTGGTCTACGGTGCGTTCATCAAGAGTGTACAGTTCTGACTGTATGCAGCCCCACCTGACAACCCACGAGCCGCTGCTGGTCCCTACTTGATGCCGCGAAGATTGAATGGATACACATACTGCCAATTCCTGCAACTGACGTTGCCAGAGTTCCTCCAGAATGTTCCAATTGGGATCCGGCAACATATGCGGTTTCAACACGACGTTGCCCCTCCACATTACACAAGAACTGTTCGTAATCACCTCAACATGGCGTTCTAAGCATTGTGAATTAGAAGAAGCGGCCCTGTTGCGTAGTCAGCATAATCTCCGGACCTTAATCCACTTGAGTATTTAATGTGGAGATTCGTCAAGGTTCTGGTATACAACACACCCATTGAGTCAGAGGAAGGTATGATAGCTAGAATAATGGCTGTCTATGACAAAATTCAAGATACACCAGGTGTTTTCGAAACAGTACGCCGGTCACGCCGACTCATATGTTGCAATGAAATGGAAGACCGCCAATTTGAACACATGTTGCAGAGTTTTTATGATGGCGCAAAATTACATAGCCGATGCAGACTTCAATTTAATGTCATATTTTATTTCTCGCTAAAGTGGGGCAATCGCGTCTAATCTGTTATTTATGCACCTCGCTAATGTTTTACCACACAGTGATGCAGCAAGTTTCCAATACGGTGCAGACAACCCGATCTGTATTTCCAGGTTGCATACATGGTAGGCAATAGCCTATGTGAAAGCAAACATTTAATAATGCCCTAAAAGGACGAACATCAAGCAGTTTTTGCAAGAGAAATTTATTTCTCTGAATTTCCCTCCATTTAATTATGTTTGATCAAAAATTGCGTATTTTTACTGTCATGTATATTTTTCAAAGAAATACTGGTACTGCCGCTCCCTTTCAACGTAA